>PVKS010021142.1:0-35625 GCA_004027875.1 Aplodontia rufa | reverse complement strand
TTTTTTTTTTTTTAAACTCTCTTCAGGTTCTATTCATGAGAACTTAAGAAGACACTCCTTCAGAACTGGGTCAAAATAAGCTGGGCACACCTGTAATCCAGTGACTCTGGAAGCTGAGGCAGGAGTATCACAATTTTGAGTTCAGCCTCACCAACTTAGCCAAGCCCAAAGCAACTTATTGGGACCATATCTCAAAATAAATAAAAAGGACTGGAGATGTAGCTCAGTGGTTAAATACCCCTGGGTTCAATCCCTGGTACAATAATAATAATAATAATGACACAATAGTTAAGCTTAACAAACATACAATATTATAACTAAAAGACAAATATTATAATTATAAGCACTGTAGTATGTTACAAACCTCTAGGCAGTCTCATAGAATATTGAATTGCTATGTTTAAAAACTACAGATTCCTTCATTATTTCACCAAAAATTAATGAGCCCAACAAAATATTTCCGAACTACTTGAGTTTGGTGTACATATCTTCTACTTCTTACTATAATCCTCACTTTGTATTTTGTTTTCAAAATTATTCAAACTCTTTGGTAAGTTTCTGTTTTGCTTTCTGGTGCAATAAAAAAAGACATAATTTTTAACATTAATAATGTGGGTAATCATTTATTAAAGATTAAACTTAAAAATTTTAAGTTGCTTTTGTTTAACATTATGTTCTAGATATCAAATCTGTATCAGTTCACAGAGATATTTTTTTCTTAAGGGGAGTATAGTGTTCCACAATGTGGACATACCATAGTATGGACATACCACTCTCCAACGCACAGGCATTTAGGTTGTTCCCAATATTTTGAAATTATAATGCTGCAATGGATACTGTATATGTACTTTCAGAAAGAAGAAGTGTATCTTCAAGGTAGATTCTTATGAATGAGGTTGTTATGTTAAGAAGTGTATACAAGGGGCTGGAGCAGTGGCTCAGCAATTACTGCGCTTGCCCAGCAAGCACAAGCATGCGGGTTCATGCCATAGCACCATATACGCAACCAAGTGTCAGAGCAACAAAAGCCACATGAAAAACTAAATAAAACTGATTCTCTTTCTCTCCAACTGTCCCTCTTCTCTTAAAAAAAAAAAAAAAAAGGTATATAAAAGTTGGGCATAGTATTGCAAACCTGTAATCCCAGCTACCAGGGAAGCTACAGCAGGAGGATCAGGAGTTCAAAGGCAGCCTGGCAACTTAGCAAGACAGGGTCTTAAAAAAATAAAATAAAAATAAAAATGTGTATATATGGTTTGTGGGGACTGGTCTGAGGTTGTACCAATAGTGGTATAATACTTGCCTAGCACCAATGAGGCTCTATACAATCCCTAGTATTGCCAAGAAGATAACATAGTTTTGTTAATAGAAAGTTATCAAATTTCCATTCTACAACCAGCACAAGAGTGCCAATCTATCCACAGCCTCACTAACAGAATATATTACAAAATTTTTTTGTCTGACAGGTAAGAAATGGTATCTCAATGTTGTTTTAATTTGCATGTCTCTGAGTAATTATGAACATTTCCCCATAAATTTCACACTATTTTTATATCTTTTTTTGGTGAATTGTCTAATGATTGTTTTTTTCTCAAATATTTTATCATATATTTGGTCCTTTGTCCCTGGAAATCAATCCTGTGTGGAATATATTCCAAATAATACACACACTTTAAAAAAAAATTAATAGGGGCTGGAGCAGTGGTTCAGTGGTTCATGCGCTTGCCTGGCATTGCACAAGGACCCAGGTTCAAATCCCAGCACCACATACACAACTAAATGTCAGAGAAACGAAGGCCAAATGAAAAACAAATTGATTCTCTCTTTTTCTAACTCTATCTTAAAAAAAAAAAATAGTAAACCATTTTATTTTTTTAAGACTTCCTTACTTTTCCCTTCAGGTCCCTTATCTGTTCCAAGATCCCATCCTGATTCCACAGTTCACTTAGTTATGTCTACTTAAATTCTTCTATGCTATGGTAGTTCCTTAGGCTTTCCTATTTTTGATAACTTGATTGTTTTGAGGAATCCTGGTCAGGCAGCATGTAGAATAAACTTGATTTATGGCTTTCTGATTTCTCTTCATAGTCAGAATTGGGTCTTGGCTTTTATGAAGAACACACAGATAAAGTACCATTCCCATTACACCAATATTAAGGTTATATACTACCAACATGGTATCAGCCAGGATGCTAACCTTGATCCTTGGTTAAGGCAGCATGTGCTAGGGTTATCCACTGTAAAGTGACCTTTCCCTCTTATTTTCCTAGTCATCTCCTTTACGAATTTAGTCATCTTTGCATTCTCAAAGCTGAACACTTACATGTGCTTGGTAATTATTTATTGAAGTTAGTTGGGTTAGTGAGCTTTTCTCTGTGATCCAAACGCAGAGTTGTTCTCTGACAAGAACAACTGAGAGAAAGAAAATTAATTTTTCGCTCATGGTTTCAGGGGTTCCATCCATGGTCAGCAGTCTCCCACACTCTGCACCCAAAGTGAGGCCGCATGGCTGGAGGACACGGTGGAGGAAAGCTGCTCAGAAGACCATGACAGAAGGGCAGAGCAGAGGCAAGCTGCTCACCTCCACGCAGCAGAAGGGAGGGCAGAGTGGCAGTGGGAGGAGCCAGGGACAAAATAAATTCCCAAATGCCCACCCCTACTGACCTTCCTCCAGCCACACCCACCCCACCTTTCTCAACAGTCACTTAATCCATTCAAATAGGATGGCCCAATCAGGCCTCAGCTCTCATAAACTGATCATTTCACTTCTGAACATTCCTGCATAAACACAGGAGTTTGGGGTTTTTTTTTGGGGGGGTGGAGGGGTTGGGGAAGGACACTACATATCCAAATCATAACAAATGGAGGTAAAATGGTCATTAATCATGTCTGAATGATGACAAATGTCTCTTCTATCTCTTTCACCAGGGTCAGCAGCAGAGATTACTAGAAGACCCCTTTCATTTCAAATTCTACTTCCTTAAATAGACCTCTCTTTGTTTTTATTTATTTTTCCAACGAAACAATGTATTTATATTCTGAAAATTAGATTTACCCCCTAGAGCCCTCCCTAATTACCCATCCTTGTCCCTCCCCCATCCCCATCCTTCCCAGTACATCTCTAGGAATGCCTTAGGTTGTATGTCACTACACCTTTAAATAAACCTCTTTAGTCCAGATCTTAGTCATGACTTCATGCAAACTCCCGTGGAACTTACTCATTGACTAAGAACAATACATTCTTCTTCATCAAGCACTTACTCTCTAGCAGGCATCACTACTATCTTCTTATACATTAAAATAAAGGCTAAAGGAAACTAAACTAATATGTCTTTGGATAGCTGAAAGTTCCATACTGATTTCTATCCACAGAAATCAACACACAGCATTCAGTATCTGTCACTGATCTGAATAACTTCTTCCTTTTCTGAACTGTAATATCTTTTCTATTTTTCATGCAACTTATCATATTCTACCTTGTATTAAAATAGAGGATAGTCATTGAAACAAATAGAAAGCATGCCTATCATCAGACTAGGGCTCCCAATGAAAGGCCCGTGATTTTCATTTCACACTTCTTTGATACTGTGAGATCAGATGATTCTAAATTTAGGAAGTTGTGAAGAACAGCTATTGGGCAGTTGCATCATTTATCAAAGAGATCACTTTGATTATTGAGAAGTGAAATTAAAAAGAAAAGTTGATAAAAGAGAGGATAATGAAGCTGGAATCACCAAATTTCAGATCTAGAAAAGAAATCTCAGAAATCTAGCCCTAATTCCTCATTTTGCAGATTCTTATTTTTACTTATATATTTATTGTATTTATTTTTGGTAGCAGGGATGGAACCCAGGGGGCGCTTAACCACTGAGTCACATCCCCATCAATTTTTTATTTTTTGAGATAGCATCCTGCTAAGTTGCTAGTGCCTCACTAAGTTGCTGAGGCTGGCTTTGAACTTGAGATCCTCCTGCCTCAGTGTCCCCAGTCCTTGGGATTACACCACCACACCTGGACAGATTCCTCATTTTAAAACCGCAAGATTCAGTGCTTTGTTCAAGGTGATTTAATTCCTAAAATCATATTAAACTTATTAAAACCACAGCACTATGGGACACAGCTCAACGAGGGCACTTTTCAAGGAAATGAAAGGTAATAAACAAATAATTGCTCAAATATGTCCTGTCAAAATATTATCTGTTAAGGTATGTTTGTTTAGAATGATCTTGCTGATCTGAAGAAAGCAAACTTTCCACCTCTCATGACTGGCATAAGAAGCATGAAATAAAGTCTAAATAAGAAAAGAGTACACATAGCAGGATGGGGCCTTAAACAACTAATTGAGACCTTGTGACAAAACAAAAAAAACTTAAAAAAAGGACTGGGAATGTGGTTAGTGATTAACTGCCTCTGGGTTCAATACCTGGTTCCAAAAAAAGAAAAGAACAGAATACATAGTTTCACTTCTATAGATTAAATCTATAAAGTTTTTTTACAAGACTCCTGTGCAACAAGGTATAAATCAAAGCACAGAGCAACTAAATCTCCGGTAAACAAAATATCTTAAGTCAATCATGTGATCTGAATATTCGACAAAAGTAGAAAATATTAATAAATCTACTTTAAAGATTTTTTAAAAATTGCTGTTTAGTAACTAAAAATTATTTTCTCAAGTGGTCCCCATGTTTCAAAACATCCTATACAAAATGTTCAAACACTTACTTCTACGTTCCTCCTTGGTGATTGTTAATATGACTGTCAGTTTTTAAGTGATTTAACTTTTGTTAAAGCAAACACCTGATAGGATCTTTATAAAAAGACACTACCTTGCTTATCCATGGAAGACATTTTCTAAAACGCCAGTGGATGACTGATATTGACGGTAGCACCAAATCCTAAATACTGTTTTTCCTAAATGCACACACTAATAATGAAATTTAATTTACAAATCAGAAACAGTAAGAGATTAATAAAACAGGACAAAATCCTATAATAAAAGTTACAAAAATATGGTTTATCTCTGTCAAAAAGAGATTACATGAACACAAGTACCATAATAACTCAGCAAGTAAATCCTATAACCAAAATGTCTACTAACTGATTAAGGGGCGGCAAGTGTATATGGTATGGAGATTTGCAGAACTAAAGGATAATACACATCCCAGAAGAGAGATTCGAATGACACATTAAATCACACTACTCAGGACAGCACGCTCTTTAAAATGTGTGAAATGTTTATTTCTGGAATGATTCTTTTAATATTTTTAGATTGCTGATGACCACAGGTAAAATCATAGAAAGGAACACCACAAATATGGGAGAACTACTTGCATATTTTCCTGAACACTTCATTTTGCCATAACAGATGGTCCTACATTAATTAAAGTAGGCACAGTATGTTCATCTTACCAAATTGAAGCAAAAGGTCATCTTCTAATACTGGCTTCAAATATTCTTCTTTCTCCCAAGGCACTGGGTTGTATATGGAATTCATATACTCAACTGTAGGATTCTGGATGTAAAATAAATTGCATGTTTTACTAATTGTATGTAATCATGAATCTCCTTAGGAAAAACTAGGTAAATTAAACAATGTAAAGCAACAAATCAAATTTGCACTGCACAAAACTGTGTATCTTTCTATTTAAGGAGACTGTATATACCTGTTATTTTAAATAGTTTCAATGTAGAGTTTTATATTGTTTGAATTTAGTGAAAGTGACAATACAAACATTCATTTAAATAGGACAAAAATGAACAGTATTTTTTGTTTTTTTTTTTTTAAGAGCGAAAGAGAGAATTAATTTTATTTAATTTTTCATGTGTGGCTTTCATTGCTCTGACACGTCACTGGGAACGTGGACCTGGGATTCAAACCTGCATCCTTGAACATGCCAGGCAAGACTGGTAACTGCCGAGCCACTGCACCAGCCCTGAACAAATTGTTTTAAAAATAGTACAAAAGAGAGCAAAGTACTTGAAATTACCCTAGAAATTACTTATGAGTTTACAGAAATACTATAAATTATTTCTTTTTATCTGACACTAAATTATTTTTTCACAGAGGACTGATTCATCTCTTGATTAAAAGTGACACTTCTACAGGGTGCAGAGGCACATGGCTGTAATCCCAGCAGTTTGGGAGGCTGAGGCAGGAAGATCACGAGTTCAGCCTCAGCAACTTGGTGATAAAATAAATCTGTTTCAAAATAAAAAAATGAAAAGGGCTGGGGATGTGGTTCAGTGGTTAAGCTCCCCTGGGTTCAACCCCTGGTACCCTTCCCTCCCTAAAAAAGTGACACTTCTAAGTATGTGTATATATTTATTTGATGCTTTGTTGTGCTAGTTCTTAAAGTCCACAATTCCCACAATGTGACAAATGCCAAATTTAAAAGTTCCTCATATGCCTTTGATTAATCAGTGCAGTTATAATCACTATATTTCTCAAATTTCTAAAAAAACAATAAATTAAGCTCTGAACTTACCTTAAGTCTAATAAAATTTATTAGCTTAATGTATCCATAAAATTCAAGTCCTAAAGGAGAAAAAAGAAAATTCACTTTTAACACTGAGTTGTGTTTAAATCAACCTGTTCTAAAGACTCTTCTGAGAGTAAAATGAAATTAATACTACTTACATTTTGAAATTTTTATTAAGAATCATAAGTAGTAATTTTGATAGTTTTGAATATTTTATCTGAGAAATAACCCTAGATGACAAATTTTAAAATATTTCTTGTATGTCTAAAAGAAAAAGAGGGGGATAATTTTATTAGTGTCAAAAGTTTCTAGATCCCTAACTTTTCCATAAAAGTTATACAAAATTGTAATTTTGCCAAGGCAGAATATACAAAGTCTACCAGTTTTTTATGAAGGTAAACGATATTCATTTAAAAACAATGAGGTTCGTGATCTGGTTCTCCTATAGTTCTAGAAACGAAGCAGCATTAAGACAAAGGAAAGTAGTAACACATTGGTTTTTTTTTTTTTCCTTTAAAGAGAGAGGGACAGTAAGAAAGAAAGAATCAATTTTATTTAGATTTTCATGAGGCTTTCAGTGCTCGGAGACTTCATTGTATATGTGGTACTGGGGTTAGAACTTTCATACTCAGGCATGCCAGGCAAGCACCATAACTGCTGAGCTACCACTTCAGCCAACACATTGGTTATTGATTGCAATAAGACAAATTGGTTATTATTCAAGGAAAATTAATATTGATAAATGATGCTATGAGGAAGCTTTAATGGCATACAAAAAATATCTTTATGGTTAAATGAAAAAATATATCTAAAGTACAATTCCAACTCAGTTTAAAAATATAATAAAAAAATGGAAAAATGAGTATCATTTTCTTAACTTATGAAAATAGTTGTGCACTTGAATTTTTGATTTATGAACATCACATATTTTATTAGAGCTAAAAACCTGTTTGGTATTTGCTATTCTTCAGTAATGTTCCTTCTAATTGTTAATAAGGAACTAAAAAACCAATTCTGCATTTAGTTAATATAAGGAAAGCTATGCTTGAATTCAAGAAAAGAAATATTACCTGATATTTTGCATACCACCTTAACTTTATTACTCCCTTTTTTCCATATTCCGTACCAAATCTATAAAACTCAATCTTGTAGGCCATGAAATTCACACTGTGCTGGGACCTGTTTGTTTTCATATAACCTACCTTGTTTCCTAAAAGTCCACCTCTCAACCCTGCTTCTCCCTAATTCTAGTCAGACGAAAATGCAATCATGTGACAAAATTGTGCAGGCATTTCAAACTTAAATACAGTAAATTTTATCTAGAAGAGTGACATTAATTTTTCTTCAAGGGCTACTTGTCAAAAAATCAATTCCAAATGGATGAAGCACGGGAGATCCTGGACTAGGATCAGCCTTAACTTACTTTGTCAATATCCATGTATGCATGAATATGTAACAATGATTACTTCCAATATGTAAGACTATGTTGAACAAATAAATAAATAAATTTAATAAGTAAAAAATATCATTTCCATGGGGCTGGATAGGTGACTCGGTGATAGAGTGCTTGTCTGCACATGTGAGGTTCCAGGTTCAATCCCCAGCAATATATACACAAATCAATAAAGGAAAAACAAAAACCAGATGAAATAAATTGACTCTCTCTCAAAACAAAAATCATTTCCGTAAGGTAATTTTTAGTTATATATTTTACCATATTGGACTTGTATAGAAAAGGAAGGGTCTGGAAAATCATAAAATCTGAACCTAACTTTCACAAGTAAATTTGTCTTTATTCTAAGATATACTCACCATGTTTATGGACCATGCTATCAATATTAAATTGATGCTCCAACTTACAGTGTGAAAATGTTTCTTCAGCAGATGTGAATAACCTGAAAAGCAAAAAGTCAAAGCAGTACTTCATGGAATAATTTTATGTTAAATATACTTTTTTTTTCACTCACCCCATTTCTAATTTTATTTTCAATTAAGAAAAAACAAACACACTTGAAGGTGAAGGATCAGAGCCCAGTATTTATAATGGGAATTAGTATTTGAGTCCCATTTAACACATAAAACAAATTAACTACCCTTTAAATGCCAAGTTAACTTATTTGCCAAATACTAGCACAAAATTTATCAAAAGGATTTATAGGAAAAAGAGCTCCCTTTGATAGATTTTATTTCTCTAAAGTCAAGAAAATTCCCTGCTTGAGATCCTTTTCTCCTCCAAGTGTCAACTCTGCTTTCAGAGGCTTTGAACTGACCATAGCTCAAACGCTTTTAGAAATAAAGCATAAAATGTAATTTTACAGCTGGCACAATCTCTAAGTGCCACATTTCTTTACTTTTTATTTTTTAAAACAAGATTTTATTTTTCATTATTGTTTCACATATCACATTCTTAGTATTTCAAAAGTGACCTTGCATTGTCCTACAGTACAGACAACGGGAGGACCAAGCCTCTTTATTATGCAACTTGCAAAACTGAAGGACACCTGAGATAGGAAAATACAGCAGAGATGCTGCGTACCTCTTCTATATGCCTAGCACACATGCAGAGACAGTTTTCAACAAATGTTCACCAAGATGGCTTATTTCCAGTCTTTATGTAGCCTATCACAGGGCACTGCACCCCTGATGGTCAATGAGTATGACATTATGAAACCAGAGTTATGTGCAGAAATTCTACCTATCCAATGAGGCTACACATGGGAACACCAATATTTCACCAATCAGCACTACCTCCTGATATAGGGCACAATGGACAACATTTATTAAAGTACCGATGACTAAGGCCAACCAGCCTTTGGTGTTCACTTGCCCATCGCAGCCAAAGCCTAAGTTTCTGGAGACTGAGGCAGACTTTTAAATGGAATGTGCATCTGGGAACAAAAACACAGCTCTGTGGCCTTCAACAAATTACTGACATTGTAGTCTCTTTTTCCCCTCAGTGAAAAAGGCATCAGTTCCTTCCTCAACAGGTGGGGGCCCCTACTTAAGAAACATGAACTAAGACCATTTAAATTGATCAAATTTTAGTGTTTACTCGAGATGCTCTTGCTGGTCAAGGAATTACAGTATATTAAAAATTGAAGGATCCTTAGGGATTACCTAGTTCAGTGTGACTCCCAAATTTGCGCATAGGTGGGCAATTAACATAAGTTCACCTCAAAAAATGTCTTTATAAAAACAGAAGATTAGTAGGCCCCATCTCTGATTTAAAATGACTGGGGAGCAGTTTGTATCTGTATTTAAGCATTTTTGGTGACAAGGGTGCACACCAGATTTGGAAACTACAGATCCAATTTAAAACCGTCTCATTTTACACAGGGGAAACTGAGGCCGGTCGAGGACAAGTAGGATAACCTGGCTTCCAGTTCATGGCTTCTCCCTCTAAACCACTGTGGGTCTTCCTCTTCAACACGCCATCACCCAAAACACTGGTTCAAGAATTCAAGGACAGGCCACTCTGGTTCGACTCTGAACCAGTCGTTCCTTGCAGACCACACAGACCCCATGCGGCCCGGCACCCCGGCTGGAGCCGGTCGCTGGGGTGGACGAACCTGTTACAGAACAGGCAGGGGGTCTGCTGCTTGTCGCGGGGGAGCTCTGCTTCGTCCTCATCCTCCCAGGCGGCCTCGTCACCGCTGTCCGACAGCTCTGGCAGGTCCTCCTCATTCTCCACGGCGCCTAACACACGCACATCGATCAGCTCTGCCTGGGACACCAGTGCGACCCCGGGTAGCGGCGTGGGAAGAGGGCTGTCCCTGGGCGAGCGCTACCCCCGCCCCGTCCACCCGTGGCCCGCACCCGCACTTCCTCCATCCTCCCTGCCGGGCCCAGCCGCCAGGAGGGGAGGGTGCTGCGCCCGGCCCACACTGTGCGGCCCGCGCCTGGGCGAGCCCCGTGCTGCGGGGCCGGGTTACCCACCGGTAGCGCCTGACGCTAACGAGCACATGGCGGAGGAGCCCCGGGAGCGCCGCGTGCCTGGGGGCGGGGACCGGCTGGCAGCGCGCACCCGCGCGCAGCCGGCGCCGAGCCCTAAGCCGGGACCCCGGGAACGAGCGCAAGCGCGCGACCTGGGCCGGGAGACGGGAGTGCGCGCGCCCGGGCGCCAGCGCTTCCGGCCTCGAGGCCGCGATGCCGGTCACGTGCGGTGGGTGGGCGGAACGAGGGTCGGGGCCCCACCGCCTCCTGCCGCAGGCTTGACGCAGTGCGCGCCTGCGTGCATCAGCCTAAGCTGACCTCGGCCTGCTTCTGCACCACCAGCAGGCTTTAACGGGAGCTCCCGGCCCGCCACCCTGAGCCCAGAGCTGTAGAGACGCCGCAGCGGCTTTGCTGGCGGCATCGTGACCTCTGCGTCCATTATTGCTGGTACGAGAGCTTAGAGAGGCACCCGGCCTGCGGCGCCCTCTGCTGGTGAAGGCCAACGCAGGCAAGGGCTGGGCTGGTTCATGCGGGGTGCAGCTGGGAAGAGGAAAGTAACAGTGAGTGCACTGTAAAGATCAGATGGGTCCAAGCGCCCCAAGAGGATTTAAAGTGGTAAAGAGAGAACATGGAGTAGTTCGAATCCTACTTTAGTCACTAATTATAAGATCTCCTGAGTAAGCTACCAGACCTCTCACTGCGAGCCTCAGTGTCCTCATTGACAAAACAGGGATAATGACCGAACTAACCTGAGGGCTATAGTGAGGATAAAATGAGTTAGTACGAGTAAAGGACTTAAGACGTAAGTGTTACCTTTATCGTAAACGATGGAAAACTGGTAACGATTTGGTTTAAGAAGGTGTTATCAGATGTGATTAGAAGCAATGTGCTGGCTGCTGTGTGGGGAAGAAAACAAACATGCCTCTTAACCTCCTTTCTTTCCTCTATTGGGGATCGAATCCAGGGTTCTTTACCACTTAGCTGTGTCTCCAGCCTCCCCACCCTTTTTAGACAAGGTTTTGCTAGGTTTCTTAGGACCTGGCTAAATTGCTGAGGCTGGCCACAAATTTGTGATCCTCCTGCCTCAGCCTCCTTAGTCGCTGGGATTGCAGACATTTGCCACTGCACCTGGCCCACGTCTTCTTTTAGCCATAGCATTCTGAGTGGCAGCAATAATTTCAGCAAGTTGGGTATCAAGCAACAGTTCCAGAGGCTAGCACTGATTGGTACATTTAAATTGATGACCAAGGCCTCCTAGCCCCTGCATAATCCTGCTTAACATTCCAGCTCAGCTAGTCTTTCACCATAAGGCCCAGGCTTAACCCTTTTATTTTAGTGCTCATCACTGAAAGGTAAAAATGGTAGGTCTTCCTTTTGGTCTCAACCAGAAGGGCTGTCCTTGGACCATCATTCCTAAAATAGGTTCCTTCCTTATTCTAGGAGCAGCCTGTTTTTTTTTTTTCCCCATCAATGCCTACCATAATTATTTTATTTTTATTTATTTTGGTCTTCCCCACAACAGTTTATACTATAAGGAGAAGGACAGTATCTTTTTACTTTCATTTCTCTGGCACATATTGCATGATATGGACCATAGAATAAATTTATTGTATGGAAATAATTCCATGCATTGTTGCTACAGTTTTTTAAAATGTACTCATTTCCTTAACTGTAAAACTCCTGGAAGACAGAAACCATCAAATATTAGTTATGATGCCCCCTTACATTGTAGAAAATTATCAGAATATCTACTGGCTCCCTTGGGTTAACTGGTCATTGGAGGTATTCCCAGGGCCTGGCACAGAGGAAGTAATCGGTGAGCATTTGCTGAATGAACTAATGAATTTAAAACCTTTCATTACTTGGCCCCACTCCACTTTCCCCCTTCATACTTTCAACATAAATGCTTTCTTTATCCAGTAAGGCTCATTTCTCTCTGTATAACATTTGGAAGGAAATCTGCTGAATTCCTGAATAACAACTCAGTCAAATGATGAAGAAGTAATGCTCATTCTGGAGGGGTGATTGGGCTAGAATCTTGTCCCCTGAAGTTCATATCTCACCACAACGCAGGATATGGGGAGCAGGCTGCTTTTCTCTCTGCTCCAAAGATGAAGGCAGATCCTTGTCCATCATCCCATTTCATAATTAACACCAGAATGCAAGGTTGAACAAGTCTTATTGTTGATGGTTTGTGGGTGAGGAAATGATATAGAGATAACTTGCTACTAACCACTGGGTTTGACTTCTTTCAGAGCTCACAGAGCTCAGCATATCCTCATGGGTACTCACAGTCTCCCTTACTTCTTGGAGCCCAGGCTGTTAACTGAACCACACAGAAAGAAGCTCTTCAAAGTCCAGTTGCTAGGGAACCCCACTGGCAAAAGGAAGATACTCTGTCTCCTTAAAGCTCACGTTCAAAGATCCCATTCTGCCCTAGATGATACCTCTTTTTCTAGTGACTGACGGTGGGAATATCCACTCTAAGAATATACATACCCCTATAAAAGAGAGATGGCCTTTATCCTCCAGCGTCCACTGAAGTTTGAAATAAACTTGGCATACTATAGACTTCAAGAATTGACCAAATTAGTTCATAAGACAAATTTCACCATCATCCTTTGTTCTGTGATGGAAATTCACACCACATGCTCCTTTTGGCTTTGACACTTCCTTATGCATCTTCTTTTCCTTGGCCATATTTTCAAAAGCGCACCAACCTTGAGCCCTTTGAAATTTGGTGCCATAGAATCTTATTGGCCATGTGAACATTTTGTGATTAATCATAAGGATCCCAAATATTTCAACTTTATTCACCCATAGGATGTAGTAACAATTCATTGAAACTACCTGGAAATCAACAGATAAACTGGGTTCTTTGTAGGGTGGTTAATAATACAAGCTAAGGGATTAGCCTAAGCTGGATTAGAATCCTGACTCTGCCATTTCCTAGCTTCAGGTCATCAGCTTTGGACCCCTGAAGCTTTAAAGTACTTAGCCACAGGTAGCCAGATTCCTCATTTAAGACATGAGGATAAGAAAAAAAGAGAGAAGAGGATAAAAGATATGATAATGGAAATATCACTTCATAAAGATTATTTGGAGGGTAAAAGTATACATGACACATGGAAGGACTAGAACATAGCCAGCACTTGATAAATAGTAGCTGCTCTTATATCACTACATTGTCCAAAAAGCTGCATATCACCACTAATACAACTAATATTTTTGAACCATTGGAGAGTCACCCAGGATTTGTGCATTTATTTTTCATTCTCCTGTTTAGTTCTCCCATGAACTATATAAACTTAATTTTTTATTATATATTCTAAAGAAGTAATAAAGGTACAATGTTCACTTACACAATGAATTAGCACTTGTATAACTCAGAGACAGGAATTTCAACAATCAGAGAACAGCATAACATCTGCATGGTACATAGGGTTTACACTGCTGCTGTGACTGTAGAGTTCCAAAGCCATTTCCCAATCAGTGGCATCATGGCCATCAGAGGAAATTTAAGGAAAAAAAAACCTTCAGATCCCTATGCCCACATCCTCAAAATTCTAATTCAGAAGGATTAAAAGAAGACCTATAAATCTCTATTTTTCAAAAGCTCCCTGAGTGATCCATGTGTACAACCAGGCCCTGAGCCGCTGACGCAGAGCACAGTCAAGTCTTGATTGGATCTGCATGGCTGAGAATAGTGAAACGACAAAGGTGAAGCACACAAACTCTTCTGAGACCCTGAAATTACAGATTTAGTGAAGGATGTTGAAGCCTGCGGTCAAAGCATTTCTCTAGTGTGGTCACGGCTTAAGAATGCCATCAGCTTTTCCCAGGTTGTGGATGGCCTTGTTTTCCAGAAGTTCCATCTGCTTGTCACTTGGTCTCACCATGTTGTTCAGCATTGCTCTAGCCACAGTCACCACAGGCACAGAGTGCCCACTGGCCCAAGAATGTGGTAAGGAGCCAAAGAATTGCCTAATCAGCCATTCACCTGGGCGAGACTCTTGCCTATCACATAACAGAACTCTGAGGACAAAAAGAAAAGCAGGGAAATATTTGGTAACTTGTATTCAGACTGTAGTGGGTGTTTAAAATGAACAGTGTATCCCCTCAGAATTGGAATGTTGAACCCCTAATGCCCAATGCAGTATTTGGAATTGGGCCTTTAGGGAGATAATTCGTTTAAATGAGGTCTTAAGGATGGAATAGGACTATTCCCATGGGACTGCTGTCCTTATAAGAACAGAAAGAGACTTCAACCATATCTCCTTGCACACACAGGCCATGTTGAGGACACAGTGAGATGGCCATCTGTCAGCCAAAAAGAAGCCTCACCAGATGCCAATCCTGATGGCACCTTGATCTTGAACTTCCAACCTCTAGACTATGAGAAAATAAAAGTCTGTTGTTTACACTACTCAGGCTGTGGCATTTTGTTATGGAAGTCTCAGCACACTAATACAGAGAATAGAAGGTTTTACTTGGTATATAAGAGAATTTTTTTAAAGGTGGCAAAAAATAAAAAAATACAAAATTTTTTTAAAAGGCAGCACATGCCACATAGGAAGTTCCAGATTACTCTGAAGCCAGCCTCAAAATCTTTCATTCAAAGTCAAAAGGTGGGTCCTTCCACCACCAGATCACCTCTGGCCCAAACCAAATTCTCTCATAGGCATCTTAGGTATCAGCTTCTCCAAATGAGAAACTGCCTTCCAGGGTCTAATGAACCTGGTATAGGCTCAGGCAACATGCATACTTACCCAGGCCTAAATACTGAGTAGCGGTCGAATTTTAGTTCTCCAACCATTGCTTCTACTTCTCCCTGGTAAGAAAAAGTATGCTTCAGTATTTAATTAAAACAAACTCATGTAAAGCTTAAGAGAATATAACTTGGAGTTTTGAAAATAATCTTTCTGCAGGTTAAAAGACTTACAAAATCCTTATCTAGAAATTTAGATTCCAAAGAGCCTAGGAAGTTAAAGAAGAAATTGTTGAATTCTGACATGTAGGACTGAATGAGTGAATGGCAGAATGGTCAGTCAGTCTTAACTTTATTGACATTAGAACAGATCCAGGTTCAACTCCTGGAGTATCTCATTTTATTAATGCTGCAGGCTAGCAGATATTAACCATCTTTTTTGGTTTACAGGTAAGCCAAGTGGGTCAGAATATAAATAGATGACCTTCTATATTAATCACTTCTTAACAAATCACCACAATTCAAGAGGCAGTGAGATTACATACAAATGATGTTTTAAATTTGTATCTTCTTCCATCGAACAGATGAGGCTCTGAAGTTCACAGATGCAGAACACGAGGTCACTCTAGTGCTCGGGCTGCACACCCCAACAGTTCTCCCCATTGCACTAGCAGAATACCCATAAAAATACGTAACTGATCCAGGCCTCTATAATGCAGTTTAATAACATATTGAGTAAAACAAATATTCTTAAAGAATCAGTAAGCTTCTAAAACTGGTTGGGAGAGAAAATTCACACCCAAGGAGGTTGAAAATATAAACAGCGAATACTCGGAATAGTAGTGGAAGGATTATTTGAGAAAAATCATCTTTCCAAACTCTAGACACAGCTATATTGTTTAGTATCATTCTGGGATGGCAATTTGGTTGTCATTTTAATTAATCTAACTCATACACCCATCCTGAGGGCAATACAGGTCAACTTCAGAGAACAAAGATTTGTTTCCATTCTGTTGGCATTACTAATATTTGCTAAGGCTCTGTCATGGCTCAGATACTGTGCTAGGTCCTTCCACATGCATTAGTATCAGAGGCCATTCATTACATAATGCCTAGCAACACACACCCTTGCATCAGACTGCTTGGGTTTAAGTCCCAGCCCTGCCACTTATCAGTGGTGTTCTCAATATCCTGGTACTCAGTTTCCACACAATGAACACAAAAACACTGCCAGCTCAATATTTGCTCTTTTTCTATCTGACTGAATCATTATTATAACCCATACAGTAGGCAATAGTAATTCCTCCCTTTTTTTTTTTTTTAAGAGAGAGAGAGAGAATCAACTTTATTTATTTTTCCATCTGGCCTTTGTTTCTCTGACACTTAGTTGTATATGTGGTGCTGGGGTTCGAAGCAGGGTCCTTGTGCATGCACTCCAACCACTGAACCACAGCTCTAGCCCCTCCTTTATCTTTAAAGATGAACAAATATATATAATTTTTTCCTTATCTTGCTAAAAAGAGTAAAAAAAAAACTGATAATCTCAGAACTGACATGATTTTTTTTTTAAAGAAAGAGAGGGTAGACAGAGGAAAGAACCAATTTTATTTAGTTTTTCATGTGACTTTCATTGCTTCGACCCTTCATTGTGTACATGGTACTGGGGTTTGAACCCTGTTCTTGGGCATGCCAGGCAAGTGCCATAACCACTGAGCCGCTGCTCCAGCCCTCTGACATGAATATTTTGAAAAAGAAATTTTTTCTTTTGAGTATTGTTCTAACAAATATTTCAATTCTTTTTTATTGGAGCATTATAGTTACACATAATGGTTGGATCCATCGTGCCATATTCGTACATGCACATAACATAATTTGATCAATGTTATTCCCTAGAATCTTTTTCATTCTTGATTTAACTTCATTGGCAACTCATTGGTCTTCATCCTCCTCAAAATACTATTTTAGAATAGGAGAGCTATGGATTGGCTATGTGCTTTGCATTACATGAAAAAAATCCGGAAACATTCCCAATCACAAGATGATCATGAGCAAACACAATGATAAAGGCAGTTACTCAAATAATTTCTGTTTAAAAAAGATAACATACTATCCAGAGAATGAAAAGTAATAGATCCACTCCAATTCCAATATAACATGGCAAAGTTCACTCCGCAAAGTGACCAGTGTAAGGAGGGCCTAGAAACAGGAACTAATAGCTGAGCGCTGTGAATGCACACTTATAATCCCAGCAACTCCAGAGCTGAGGTAGGAGGTTTGAGTATGAGGCCAATCTTGGTAATTTGGTGAGACCAGTGTTGGGTGTGGTGGCATATGCCTGTAATCCCAGGAGGGGATCAGGAGGTTAAGAGAGGAGGATCAAAAGTTCGAGGCCAGCCTCAGAAATTTAGCAAGGCCCTAAAGCTACTTTGTGAGAAGCTGTCTCAAAATGAAAAGTAAAAAAAAAAAAAGGCTGAGACTGTGGCTCAGTGCTTAAGCACCCCTGGTTTCAATCCCCAGACTAAAAAAAAAGAAAGAAGAAAGAAAAAAAAAACTAATAAAGAAGGATGCAACAACTATTTAATGGTGCTATACGTGGAAAAAATACAATTAAAGCAACTTTAATTTCCAAATACCTTGAAGATTAGTATGTCAAAGAAGGGTTAGGCTTGCTTTTATTATTTTCAAATAACAATTAGCATGAACAAAGTAATTCATTTGACCTCAAGATAGGAACTTTTTAACAAGTGGATCTGACAAAGGTGAGGTATTTAAGCAGAAGCCAGAAGTACTTCTGTAAAAGGATTTCACATGGAAATATCTTTGGCCAAACACACTAAGGCCCTGCTTCTTACACTGTAGGTACCTGGAGTCCACCAGGAAGGACACAAACGCAATGTCATGGCCTAACTTCCTGCAGCATCAATTTTACTTAAAGGTTGGAAAATTGAAACTTTTTTATTAAAATATTGAAAATAGCACAATATGATTTTTTTTTTTTTGTAGTGGGATTGATCCCAAGGGTGCTTTACAGTGGCTATGTCCCCAACCCTTTTTTATTTTTTATTTTGAGATAGGGTCTCACTAAGTTGCTGAAGCTGGCCTCAAACTTACAAACCTCCTGCCTCGGCCTATCCTTAGTTGCTGGGAATATACGCATGTGCCATCATGCCTGGCTGTACATGAATTTTTAAAAAAATAAAACAAGACTTTTAAAAAAGTTGAGCTTGGGGGCTGGAGCGATGGCTCAGCGGTTATGGCACTTGCCTGGCATGCGCAAATATGTGGGTTCAAACCCCAGCACCACGTATGCAGTGAAGTCTTGGAGCAACAAAAGCTGCATGAAAAACTAAATAAAAAATTCATTCTGTCTTTCTCTCTCTCTTTCACTGTCCCTCTCTCTTTGAAAAAAAAAAAAGTTGAGCTTATAAATCAGCAGAATGCTTCAGGTTAAATGTATCCGAATCTCCAGAAATAAAAGCTCCTTCCTCTCTGCCATTAGGGAAACTGAGGGAAAAGTTTAAGAATTACTGCCTCCCAGACTCTTCCAATTCGAAGATGCCACACTGACATTCACAGCTCATCCCACTGATCAAGACATGCAAATTATCTTTCAAATCACTCCTGCTTCCTAAGTAAATTCCTGCAAAAACAGTTCCTGAAGCTGTGGCAAATGCATAAGATAACCCATTTAATGCTTTTTAAATATTATATAGTATTTTGTATTATTTAGTATTGCCAATTAGCCCAAAGTATAGTAAAGATAGAAATGTGCACAAACCTTAACTTGTAAATATAAAAAATTGCTTGATTTATCAGCTCCTTTAGAGGACAGCAAGTTGAAATGTTTGCACCCTCCAGCTTTTGCCAGCTCTGCAGACTTCAGCACATAATCTCGGTCAACACGAACAAATCCCTCCTGACAGGGAAAAGGATGTGAGTTATTTCCAAAAGGTTGCAAGTTCATTTTAAAGATTACTACCTGGCTTGCTTAGCAGGCTTGGAGGCCTGGAGCGGGTGAGGGGTGGGGATGGAGATCTAAATTAAAAGCATCCAAGCAATACATGAAAGTCAGGCTTAGACCCTGGGAAAAGCTCCAAGTATGGGCCTCCAGACAGACAGACACACCAGCCTCCACGGCAAGGCTGGACTGCAATGAAAAAAATAAGGGCCATGACACTGAAACAAGGACACCCAACAAATCTGCAGGGAGCAAAGGGAACAATAGGATGAAGCTGGGAAACTGCTTTTAGTTACAGTTCTTTATCTTTTAATGATTATACCATTAGGGAGAACTAGACTTAAGCAATGCTATTTTGAAACATATTCTCCATCTTAGAACAACTGTCACCCCATGGTAACTCTGACCCGCAATGATGGTCAGCCTGATCTAAACCCCAGACAATACCCTGTAATAAGAATTGTTACCTGGGACTGAAATTCAACCTGTCTGACATGGAACAGTGACCATCACAAAGAATGACAGGGATGACCAGAAGGACCATTCCCTGAAAATCCCCTAGCAACGGCCTAACTGCAAAAATTCCCCCACTAACTTATGTCCCTATTAACTTCCCTAGGCTGTCAGTGGAAAATGAGTTCCAGCCTCTGCTGGGGCCCCCCCTATCTTCAGGTTTATCTCAAATAAACCTGTGTTACTGTTGAACTGCCTCTCCTATTTCCTCCATTCCATTCTTTCCTTACATTTACAACCCTACAACTGTCTGTTTTTTCTTTTTTCTGTGTTGATTCTAATACGGCAGGGTCTCAAACTGTGATGGAGGCCGTTCCTCAAGCACTACGAGAATAATCTGTTTAATTTTCAGTTTTTATGTATGCTTTACCACATAGACATTAGCAAGGAATGGGTTCTCAGTTCTTTTTTTCATACTGATGGGCTTATAATCAAAACTGTCTGGAGACCTCATTTCTAAGCTCAGTCCAGCTCAAGGACAAAAGCTGAGTCTGTATTCTTGATTCACAAGTCAGCATCAGCACATACCTAGCACATGGTTAGTGCTCCAAAAATATTTGAAGGAATGAACAGAAATCCGAGGAAGGCAGAGAACAGACAAATCCAGTCAGAAAGAAAAGAACTGTGGGCTGGAGTGGTGGCTCGGCAGTTATAGCACTTGCCTGTAACTTGTCTATCAGGACGCAGGTTGGAACCCCTGTACCACATATATAACGAAGTGTTGGAGCAACGAAAGCCACATGAAAATCTAAATAAAGTTGATTTTCTCTTTCTCTCTCTCTCTCACTGTCCCTCTCTGTTTAAAAAAAAAAAGAAAGAAAGAACAGAACCAAGTGGCCGTAGAAGGAGAAGTAATTGATGCAAACAACAGGTTCACTGAAGGACATGCACTTCTGCTGGAAAAGGGAACTCTGACATTCCATCAGCTTCTAGGGACCACCACCAATTTGGGCATCTCCAAATTGGACACAACTGAAGAAAAGTTAGTTTGCTGAAGCTCACTGCACAATGAGGTCTTAGAGTGAAGAGATTCCAAATCTGAAGATCAGATTACTGCCCAAAGGACTTTCTTCAATTAAATCTTTATTGTGAGGTACTTATTGGTTACTAAATGTTTAATTCAGTAGGACAGTGTGTATCTTTCATAGAATGTTAGAAAAGACCTTAGGAAATATCATATCCAACTCCCTCATTATGGGAAACAAGGTCCAACAGTCTGGTAAACTGCTGGCTAGGAAGTGAGAGCTGAGAGAGCAGAGAGCAGATGCTTGACTCTGCTTAGTGCCCTTTCCACTGTATCTCTGTTCCTTAATATTGCATACTCTCTCTAGCTGATGAAAAGAACTAGTCTTTAATCCTGGTAGACAGAATAAGGGTTTCTCAAAGATTTCCATGTCTTAAGCCCCCTACCTGAAAATAAGTCAGGTTGCATGCCAAAGGAGGAATTAATGTTACAGATGGCACAAAGGGTGACCTTAATCAGCTGACCTTAAAAGATATTATTCTGCATGATCCAGGTGGGCTCAGTGTAATCACAAGGGTCCTTGGAAGCTGGATGCAGCAGTGGAGATTAGAGTTAAGCATTGTGAAAAGGGTTCCACCCCGAAATTGCTGGCCTTGAAGAAGGAAGGTGACCATGATCTAGGGAAGCAGGCAGCCTCTAGAAGCTGGAAAAGGTAAGGAAATGAATTCTCCCCTGGACCCTCCAGGAAGAAATGCAGCCTGTCAACACCTTGATTTTATCTCAGTAAAATCCATGCCAACTTCTAACCTGTAGAACCATAGTGTAATGTAATATATTTGTTACAGCAGCAGTAAGAGACTAATACAAGATTCAGTTTTTAAAAACTAGGCCTAGGGGCTGGAGTGGTGGCTCAGTGGTTACGGTGCTTGCCCGGCATGCACAAGTACACGGGTTCAAACCCCAGCAGCCCCACCTACGCAACTAAATGTCAAAGCAACTTAAGCCATGCGAAAAAGTCAATAAAAGTTGATTCTCTCTGTCTCTCTCTCTCTCACTGTCCTTCTCTCTTTAAAAAAAAAAATTAGGCCTAAGCAAATTTTAAACTTTGTATTGAAGTAGATCATAAAAGAAAACATAAGTATAGAGCTTGATGAATTTTCACAAACTGAACCAGTTTATGAAACCAGCTCCCAGATCAGGAAATGGAACATTACCATTACTGTAAAAGCCTTCCTTTGTCCTCCTTTCTCATCACTCACAAGTACATTTTTAACTCTATGGATGACCTGCAGGGCAATGCTATTTTTCTACCCTACTTTAGGTAATTTAAACTCACCTCTTACCCCTGAATCATCACATCTCCTTTTGTATTTCGTACTTTGACATTCAATCCCAAAAGGGCTTGTCCTATGCAACTGACTCAAACTCATGTTGTTGTTTTTTAACATCAGTTGAAGCAAACCCATTGTAATACTTATCACATCCCAACTGAGAGTGAGAGCGAGTGAGAAAGGTGCTTCTCATCAGAACCTTTCTCCAAATTGAAGTTTAGATGAGATTTTAGATAAAAACTATGTAGAAAAATTCTAACTGAATTTCTCTTCTACATCTATTTCTTCCTCTCATTCCAATTTACAGAACTCTGCTTTTCACAACTGGTTTGTTAGTCACAATAAAATAACATAGTTGATAAATGAGATAAATTTTATGCTTTTTGATGTTGTGTTAGCATGAATACTTGGAAGGATTACTATAGTTGTCTTAGTTAAAATGGTTTTTTTTCATCAGCTCCTTTAAAAATAAGAGAAAGAGTCAGCCAATCACAAGCCTCCAAACCGACGCTGTCTCTCTCTTACTTAATCCAGAGCCAGAAGAGGATCATTTGATTAAACTGAGACCCTAATTTATTTGGCTTTAGTTCTGGATCAACCTCTCCTTAATAGAGTGCTGTCATCTCCAATTGTTTGATGAAAATTAAAGTGACATAAATACCACGGGACTCTTTCAATCTGATTAGCCAGCGAAGGCACATCAATACCACCCCAGCCATCAGACTCTGGCGTCCTTCCTTTCACCCGCCTGGCTAGCAACTGCACCCACTCTACTGCACAGACCCCCACCCTCAGCTCATCATCCGGCTCAATGCGCCCTGATGACAAGGTGCCCATACCTTTCTCCATTGCCGTCCTCTGAACAAAGCTAAATATTGTTTTATTAGCAATCAATGGCTGTTAATCCAAAGTGATTTCACAAATCCTCTGAGCCCTCAAGCTGATTATAAATACACATTTTTCCAAGCCCATTAAATTTTAAGTTTCACTTCCCTCACCCTGATGGCGTGGCCTTTTAGCTGGTGAATGAAACTCAAAAGCAAAAGGGTCAACGGCTTTCAAGGACTTAGAAATCACACTGAGGTGAGCGCGGGTGAGTAACAAGGAGATGCCAGTCTTCTCTGGAGTGAGGAAGATCCTACTCACAGGAGGAGCTATCTTTAAAATCTTATTAATTCCCTTTCTTGTTGTTCCAACAACTCAAATTAAAAAAAAAAACAAAAATAAACTAAAATAAAATATTATCCCAGCAACACAATTTTCAGAAAAAAAAAATATTGTTTCCCTAACTGTATGGCAAAAGAACAGACTCTTCTCAGAGTACTAACTCATTATTTTAGAATGTCTTTACAATTCCATAGCCAGTGTCCTAATCTAAGCTAGGAATCAGAATTCCTTCTAGAGAAAGTAATTAATAAATAAGTTCCCATGACAAGTTTCTTCCCCAGCACTGACTCAAAAGAATATATACAATGCCTTACAACTCAGAAGAGAGAATCTCGTAGGCTCCATAAACATTGAAAGAGATAAATTCTCCAATGATTCATATTTTAAGCTTATTATAATTCAAAGCTGTTAAGTTTTTATTTCAGCCAGTTTTTTTTTTTTTACCAACACCTAAAAGTTAGCTCTAGAACAACTCATCCTAACAAGGCATTTCAGTGCTGACTCACAGGAGAAAGCAGGCTGAAATGACTAAAGAAGGTCACGGGGGTCCTCTTATGAGAAGGGAGGGTCTATCGTTCTGTAAATGGTCTCACTGAAGCATATTTTTGCTTCTGGCTCTTTCATCTTCACTCCCTTTTCAATGCAACCCTACATCAACCCAAAAAACAGAGATGCTAACGGAGAATTGCATAATCTCAGCCCCATTTGTTTGTGTCCTGAAGGGCATCTCTATATTTTATGTACAGAGGTAGGAGGACAATCTTGGTTAGAGAAAGAGCTACAGACTGAAAACAAAATCAAACAGATACTGAGGGTTCCTGGGTCAGTCGGTACCTTCAGAACATTTATCTATTTGAGTCCTTGTCTTCTTTGTGATGCATCAGTCATAGCATCCTGCATTTGGAAGGGGATTCAGTGGTCTCCTTCCTCATAGTACAGACAAGGAGGGGTCCACAGAAGCTAACTGACATAGCCAAGGTTCCACAGCTATCTGGTTATTGAACAGGGTCTGTGATCTGGGTCCTTTGAACCAGTTAGGATCTCACCACTTTACAAGCCCTCTCCTGAACATCAAATAAAACAGGAGAGATTAGAACAGGGATGGGTAAACTTTTTCAGTAAAGGATCAGGTTATAAATAAACACTGTCAGCTTTGTAGGCCTCTATTATATCTGCAGAGCTCTATATTAATGAGCAACTTTCTTTATGGATACAAAACTGTGAATTTCTTATATTTTCATGTGTCATGACATATTCTTTTGAAGTTTTTAGCCATTTAAAAGTACATAAACATTCTTAGTCTGCAAAGGCCACACAAAAAGAGGTGGTAGGTTGTGCTAGGCTCCCTGGCTATAGTTTGCAAACTCCAAGATTAGAATGAAGTATATATTATTAGAATCAGAAGCCATGAGATGCTAATAATGCTTAATAAATATTAAAATGGCTATATGAATCACACTAAAATCATCATTCATTCAACAGAATCCAAGAATCTGGACTGCTGGAACCTACTCCTAATAGGTGAGAAGACAAATGAACACCAAATCCCCCAAATTCACCAATCAAATCCCTCTCTTACTACAAATAAAGTGAAATGCATTATTCTTAGTAGGATAGCAGTATCTTTGAGTCTTGCTCTTCCCTCAAGGCCAATGTCAATCTGGTCCTCAAAGGGTATCTCAACCTTCACTAGCACACAAAGTACTCATTAAAGCAGGGTGAGACCATCGAGGACTACAATGCCAGGAAGGACAGCAAGAGAAGAGGATTAATACATCCTGTGCCTGCCAAAAGCAGGTCCAACAAAAAGAGCAGGATTAGTAGTATCAGGATCTCCCAAGCAACCTGCTGAAAATACAGATTCCAAGCTTCGAACCTCAGAGATTCTGATCCAGCAGATCTAAACCAGGACCACATCAGTGAGATATCACTTTTGACTAGACTACTGTGGACTGAAAGGAAAGTGAAGCACCTAACTAGCTACCAGTAAAGAAAATGGTTTTCCAAACAGCAGAAGAAAGCTGATAGGCTTATCTCTAGCATTTGTTCCAACAGAAATCTGAGTAGACTGAATTTTATGGGTTACATCATATTCCCCAAAAATGCTTATGTTGAAGTCCTAACCCCCAGTGCCTCAAAATGTAACCTTATTTAGAAACAGAGGCATTGGAGATATAATTAGTTTTGACAAGGTAGCACTGCATAGGGTGGCCCCAATCCAGTATGACTAATACCCTTACAAAAGGGAGAATTATGGACATAGGCATATGCATACAAGGTAAACACCATGTGAAAATACAGAGAGAAGGCGGCCAACTACCAGGAGAGAACCCTGAAATAGACCCTTCCCTCGCAGCACTCCAGAGCAACCAACCCCCTGACACCTTAGACTTCTAGCCTCCAGAATCATGAGACAATAAATGTCTATTGCTTCAGTCACCCAGTGCTACTTTGTCATGGCAGCTCTAACAAACAAATATATTAACGAGCATAAGGAAATAAGCTGGATGCTCAGAGGATCTTAGTACTGGAGACAGAAACCCTGAATTTCTTTTCTTTTTTTATTTTTTATTCTTTAAAGAAAGAGTGACAGTGAAAGAGAGAGCGGGGAGAGGGGAGAAAGAGAAAAGAGAATCAATTTCATTTTGTTTTTCATGTGACTTTCGTTGCTCAACACCTTGTTGTATGTGTGGTACTGGGGTTTGAATCCATGTCCTCACACATGCTAGGCAAGCACCATAACCACTGAGTCACCACTCCAGCCCCAGAAACCCTGAATTTCTTGAAGCTTCTCTGCTGCAAACTCAGATTGCTAAGGCAAAATATAAAGTGTTCCAATTACAAAACACTAAGTGGCACTAGGCTTGCCACCAGCTTTGCAGTAGATACAGAGAGGGTTGCTGACCCAGAAGAATTTCATGGGGATGAGCTTAGAACTCCACAAGCCACTCCAACTATTGTTACTTACCCACTTGTGAGCTGTCACCCTTAAAATGCCTAGGTATGACAGCCTCCAAATGGAATACTGCACCCAATCCAAATTAGTTTTGGGGGTGGGTGCTTTGTAGAGGGAGTGTCAGGTTACTTTCTGCCTTCATTCTCTTAACCATTTAAGTTCTAATTCATCTGAGCCTACCTGGCTTACTAATCTTTTCCCATGCTTACTCATTCATTATTTTTATCTTTTAAAATTATTTTTACAGAAGAACAAAATATGAGTTTCATGGCCTAGGAAGCAGGGAACCAACCTCATTTTTAAGAAAAAATTCTCAATAGTGAAGACCCCCAGTCCCTCTGATTAAAATTGCATTACACAATTTGAATACATCAAAGTAATTCAGAATGTTCCCAGGAGTACCTTATAAGCATCGCCCAATGTCATGAAAATCAACTGCTCTATGCTTAATGCAGTTTGTTTTTTGTTTTATTTTGTTTTTGCTGAGTCACCACTGAAACCAGGCTGGCACTTGAGGTAGTGAAACTTGCAAAGTACAACAACAAAAGTTTTTTGATGTCTTTAGAGGGCACGCTGCCTGTGACTGTCTCCTGGAACAAAAAAGACTGTACTAGATGCTGAGCAGGAACATGACCCTTTCTGGAAGGGATAAAGTGCCAATTCCTGGGAAAGTCAAATTTTTCTGTAACCTGCAGTTCCCAGCAGAGCTCAAAACCCAGTACTGTTCCAACGTGGACATGCAGAACTGCACAACATATGGAAATAATCTCAACCGAAAGCATAAATAGAATTATCCTTGAGATCACTAAGAAGCCCAGTGAAATACAACTACTTGGTTGGTATAAACCAACAGTACTTAACCACATGCTCCCCTAATGGTTCAGATGAACAAGTCTGGTTTATAAACCTATACTAAGTACCATGGCCCTGCATACTTAATAGAAACATTTGGCTCTAGCAAGCAAATTCTGCCAGAGGGAAAAACTATGGTCAAGGCATAAATTAAATAAGATGTATTAACATTTGCCCAGGATCTACGTCGTAAAACATGACTTTTAACTATGTAGTAAACTATGACTTCTGGACAGGGGCCAACTCAATTTAAAACACCATTAAAAACAAAATAAAAAGTGTTAAACAGTTTTGCGTCAGTGAGCCTGAATCATCGCTGGAGTTGAATCACTGCTGAAGACTGAGTCATCATTAGGGGCTGGCTGAATCGTGTCTCTGTATTCTGATGTTCTGTCGTACAAGTTTAAAGCCTGGCATGAAAATGAATTGAAGGAAAACACTAAAGTGAGAGGGGATGCTTTAAGTTTAAAATATTCATTATGAAAAAAATATATATTAATTATGGAAGGGGAAAAAATAAGCTTACTGCCAAGAGCATGAGTCAATTATGTTTCCTCAGCATTCACTACTTGCCTTAGTCAGGGAATATTGTAATGATAGCAATTATTTGCTATAGGCAAGATCACGTAAATATTTATGATATACCCAGCACTCAGGCCTGAAAGAAAGATGAATTTATTTTCAAAGTACAATAAAGTTAGGGCAGCAGATGGAACCCTAAACAATAAGAGCTTATTTATATTTAAGCACTGCAACAGACTCAAAGAAAAGGAATAAGCAAGGAAGAAATCCTTGGTATTACTGGCCAGTAATAAGGGAAAAGGGTATATTTCTTCCTTACCGCCCCAGCTTTTGTTCTGGTGGTACCCAGGCAACAGAATCCAACATCATGACCTTGAAAAGCAGAAGCGTAGTCTTCCAATTTTTCAAAGTCCACCACTTCTTGATTCTAGACAAGGGCACAGTTACATATAACCTCATGTTATTTAAAAAACAGAACACTCCTCTAGATTTAAAGAATAAGATACAAATCATTATGGAAGGATCTAACCACTTAACATCAAATTCTGCAAATTCATTTTTTCCCAGACAAAAGCTATTAATCCCAATGGAAAATCTACAATGCTCATAAATATCTCTGGTACATATAACTGGACCTGGGGTAATCCAGATTTCTAATGTCAGGTTCAATTTTAATTTATTTATGGAAATACAAAAGAAAACCCAAACAAACAAAAAATCCTGTCTATTGCTTACCAGCGGCATAAAGTGAAGACAGGGGATGGTGTTTGGAATCTCAAGTTCAAATCTTCGTCCTATTACTTACTAGGTATGTAATTTTGACCAAGGTATTAATTCAATGACTTTTTCACCTGTAAAATGTGGATGATAATCTTTCCCTCTGTCCAACTCATGAACTACCTGCCTCAGAATCAGCCAGGAGGTGCTTAAAAACAAAGGCCCATTCTTGAGTCCCATGACAATACTTCTAAATCAGAAGATGCACATTCAACAAGCACCCATAGGAATTCTAATGCATACTGAAACTTAAGCACCTGCAACTAACTTTCTAAGTCTACTGTGAATGAAACTTATAAGAAGTTCCATCATCCAGGAATTCAAATAAAATACTGATTTACTTCACTACCATTAACTTTATCTAAATAATTTTCCTGACACTGCATACAACGTTGAAGAAAAACAAATTTACACAAAATGCCTAATCAAAAGATGTGCCACACAAACTCCACTCTCAAAGCATAGATCTCAATTTCAAGTTCTAATTACCAGAGGAAGCCAGGGCTAGCATGTCAGGAAAAGCTAAAAGTTTAGATTGTAAGAAAACAGAAGTCATGTTTCGAAGATCTGTATTACAGGTACTTCATCAGTTTGTAAGACATGAGTCCGAAATAGACAGCAATTTGGTTCTTGAAAGATCTCTGAATCGTGTGCAGTTACTTGGGCGAGTGGATCAGGACCCTGTCCTGAGACAGGCAGAAGGGAAAAATCCAGTCACAATATTTTCTCTAGCAACACATGAGATGTGGCGATCAGGGACAGTGAAGTATATCAAATGGGTGATGTCAGTCAAAAGACAACATGGCACAGAATATCCATGTTCAGGCCAGGCCTTAGAGATGTTGTATATCAGCCTGTGAAAAACGGGTCACGAATTTATGTGGAGGGGAAAGCAGACTATGGTGAATACATGGACAAAAATAATGTGAGGCAACAAGCGACAACAATCATAGCTGATAACATGATATTTCTGAGTGATCAGACAAAAGAAAAGGATTAGATGGATGATTCTTCTTTGGCCATTGCTTGGTACAGTCCCATTTCTGATTCATGTAAAGTCTATAGTTTCTAAGGACAAGAATTAAAATGCTCTTTTATATTTAAAAAAAAGTTCTAATTACCAAGAGTTTTTCATACAGCTCAAGAAACTAGACTATGAAGACCACCCAACACCTGTCTAGGCCTAAGCAAAGATAATCTGTTTCAGAAGGCAAGTCCTGATGGAACAAAGACATTTGTAAAATGATTTGAGTATGAACCTGGGGGGACTCAAGAACACTTCCTGGTGAGTCTGCTTATATTTAGAATGCTCCTCCTATGAAACCTGTGGAATTGAATTCTACGGTTGTGTCGGTTCAGGGGCACAACATATTGTTCAATTTTCTGCAGTTCACAGAAAACACAGTTTAAAGGGAGCAAGGAACCTCCAAGAAGCTCAGAGTTCTGATATTTAGTCTGGAGTATCATCTGATTTACCCTGAAAAGTGCAATTAAAGTGAAAGCTATGTTCCATTTACAGACATAAGCCTAGGAAGCCAGGAAGGGTGGATTCTTCTACCCAAGTAGACCCACATTTCACTGCCATAGATCATGTCTACTCTGCAAAGCATTTTCAGGTCCTCATATTATGTGAAGTACACAGGCAGACAAAATAGGCTGAGAAAATTGCCAAGTTGCAGGATCATCCCTAGAAGCCAGCTTGTCTGAACTAGAAATAGTGCCCTCCTGTCTCACCTACCCCATTACAATATATCCAGTTCTAGAAGTGCTCAAGACCAGAGGTGGAAAGAGGCCGCAAGCCAGAACGATGCCGACTTCCTGGATGAATTCCAGGTCAATCTCTGCGGCCGCCCCCACTGGCCCGGCACTGCCTTTGGGCGTGAAATTTGTTCATCTCACAAAATCAACGTGGGTACATTTTTGAGTCCCAGCTCAAATACCCACCACATTTTTATAAGCGTCCTCCTCGAAAGTGAGCCTCCTCCGGCCAATCAGAGTGACTCTGGAAAACAGGTTCTGTTCCAGGATTTCTTTTAAGAGCACTTTGCCGGTTTCCCCGCTGGCGCCCAGAATAAAGACGGATTTATTCTGCAACTTGAAGACTTCTCGAAGCTTCGGCAGCGCCTCCATCTCAGCCAAGCTGGGAAAATAACATCGACAGGTGCTGGTCTGAGGATGCTAAGCGACCTTACCCGGGGAACGAGGGCTGAAGTGCTGAGTCACTCGCAGGGCGCGCGGCGCCTTAGCCGCCTCCCAGTCGCCCCGTAGACACACCCGGTGGGGACCGAGCAGGGGTGCGCCCCGGGGACACAGACTGCTGGCACCACCCGGCCTCTTTCCCCGCGGTTCTGCGGGTCCTGGGAGGGGGCAGGGCTCCTCCGAGAGGATGCAGGGCCCCGGCTCTGTCTCTACGCGGAGGGGTTACCTGGGGCCGGCCCCGGGCCCCGCGTCCTCACGCCGCACCAGGAGCAAGGCAGCCACCAGTGCCGCCGCCGCGGCGCCCAGGGCCGCACAGCCCGGCATCCGGCCGCCCGCACCGCCAGCCCTGGGGGTCGAGACGTCCCAGCCCGCGCCTACCCGGCTCCGTCTTCCGGGTGACTTCGCGGCGTCGCCGCCCCGCCCCCAAAGGGGCGGACCTCAGAAAGGGCGCGCGGGACCCTAGGGCACGTGCCAGGCGGGACAGCAGCGCCCCAGCCCCAGAGACGCCTTCGTAAGTGGCCGAATCCCAGGAACCGCCCTCCCGCGCTCCTCCTCACTACGTGGGCTCAGCTCACACAAGCCCCAGCCACAGGGCGTCCCAGACTTGACCTTCACCAGGCTCTGAAACTGCATCAACAGCATTTTGGAAGTCTTCATCTCAAATTCACCACGTCAAAACTGACACCCACCCAACCTCCACCAGGTCCTGGCCCGTTTCTAGGTGATTGCCGTGGTGTGAGCTTGCACACCTGAGCCTGTGGGTCACACTCCATGGTGTGATCAATGGTTTAGAACAAAATTATCCACAGTGGGCTTCTGAATCTTGGAAGTTCTGGACAAGCAAGAATGAGAACAATGCAAATGGATTGTGCTGTGAACACTGGTCATCCTGGGGCCTCCAGGGACTCTCCAAATCTAGAGACCTAGTGACATTCCCTCTCCTAGCTCCTTGGGAGTTATATGTCGGCCTGACCTACACTGGGCCAATCAGATGCTTCCACACTAGTTTTCACGTGTTTTTTTTTTTTTTTTGGTAGTACCTTGGATTGAACCTAGAGGTGGTTAACCACTGAGCCACATCTCCAGTCTTTTTTATTTTTTATTTTGAGACAATGATTCTCTTGCCTTAGATTCTGGAGCTGCTGGGATTACAGGTCTGCACCACCTTGCCTGACTGTTGCTTTTATCATTTGGGGAAGTAATGAAAAGATGCAGTGAAAGTCTTTTCTCCTTTCCTTGGGACATAATGTGAATGCTGTACTAGTGAACTAGCACTGACGACAAGAAAAGAAACACCCTAGAGGTCATTAGAGCAAGAAGCTGGAACCTGAATCCTCGGAAGGTTTATAGAACAGAGCTACCAACCTGCCCTGCACTGTATGCCCGTCTCTGGTGGGTAGAAAATAAACTTCCGTCATGACGGAACCTCTGTAATTTTGCTACAGCAGCTTAGACAGCATTTTACCTAATTTAAGATCCTTTTAGACAGTCTTGTCAATGGATATTTATTGATCATCTAAGCGAGGTGCTAGGCAATATAGATTTTTCAAAGTTGAATCAAATACCGGATACAGTCACTCTCACATGGGAAGGCATGCCAGAAATACTTGGGAAGCTTAATGAAAGTACAGTAAGACATTATAAAACACCCCCAGACTTTCATAGGGTAGCTCATGCTAAATGCCAAATGAGGATACAAAAAACGAGTGGAAACTCAGAGAAAGATGAGTCTGTCGTTCCTTCTCTGATAGCTGGTACCTTCTGCTCAAGAGGCTAAGATAATGTGACATGACCTAGGCAACAGAGCCATCACAGCTTAGGGAAAGGGGAGGGGAAAAGTCTCCGAAAGAAGGGAGAAGGAACATAAGGAAACTTGAGGTGGCTTGGAAAGATTGTGGGCCAAGAGATCTGCCTGCTGAGTCCAGGCTTGACGTGACCTTGGACTTGGATGAAGTATCTTCATATTTTGGCTTTTATTTTCTTATCTGTAAAATGCAGACTCTTTTATTACTCCAAAGAACTGGAATTTACATGTGTTAACTTGTGTTAAGACAGTAAATATTGTAAGGACACTCAGTGTGTGAGAAAGACAGAATGTCAGAAAAATCTGAAAACACGATCTGAGGTAGGATGGGGTCTTTTAGAGACTGGAATATATTTAGGTAAAATTAGAGTCTTCAGGATCAGAGATCCATACATATGTCTTCACTTTAGAGCTACAATTTTAGTTACATTTTAAGACTGTGTTTTAAATTATTAAAACCCCAACTCAAGATGCATTACATAGAAAAGGAAATATACTGGCTTGTGTAACTGAAGAATCAGTGTGTGGTACCTTTGGGCATGACCAGAGTCAGACAGTTGGCCAATAGGACCCAAACCTTCTCTTTTCCTTAGCTCTGCTTTCCTTCATATCAATCTTATTCTCAGATCCCATGAGATGTCCCAAAGACTGTGAGCAACCCCAGAACTTTACCTTCTGTTTACTCACGATCAAATGTAGAAAAGGCAAGGCACTATAAGTGGGTAATCTGAGGTAAGTATACTAAATAAAGGTTGAGGAGGGGATAGAGATTGGTTACCAAAGTCTAAACAGAGAGTTTGTCTCATAGGAGCTCAGGTCTTCAGTAGAACACAGCTAACTTGCATCAACTGCCCTGTATCAGTCCATTTTTCATTACTACAACAGAATACCTAAGGCTGAAAATTTTATAAAGAAAATGGATTTATTAAACTCACAGTTTGGGGGCACAAAGTCTAAAAGTATGTAATGGTCTCTGATTAGGGTCTCACGGTGGATGACCTTATCATAGGAACCCACGCAAAGTTGTCCTATGGTGAGACAGGAAGCCAGAGAACAGAGAGGAGTTAGTCTATGACAATGCCCCTCTTGAAAACTAACTGGGATATCATGAGAACTACATTAATACCTTCCAAAGATAGTGAACTGACTTCCTACTGAGTCCATCCCTTGAAGCTCATACCACATCCTAACATTGCCACACTGGGGACCAAGTTCCCCAAACAAGAACCCTTGATGGAGGGGGAATCCACATAGGAGGAGTCAGGAGACTAGCATCCCAGCCCCACTCTTCTCCTGCCCTCTGGCCTCCTGCTGGTACTCCTCGTTGGCTGAACTCAACTAAACGCCAGGTGGAACTTATACTGTGCATAACAGTTTTCTTCTGGATGGAGAAAAGGGGAGAATGGGTTACTTAAGATATCAAGTGCATTCTTTCAAAATCGAGAAAAGAGAAAAACTGCAAACAAAAGTCTCCTTTGTTCCATTTGAGTCTCCTGATGGTCATTGTGGTCCAGGAAGTGAACTTTGGTGGCACTAACTCCTTCTGAGGACAGGAGAGGAGGTAGTGTCAAGGAAAATAGAGGTCACTATTATAGGAAGAAAGGAGAATGGATGTCAAATGGCATCAAGAGTGGCCATACTTTGTCTCCATTTATCACTTTACTTATTCATGAATATGTATGATGGATATTTTTTAAAGGACAGCTAAAAATAAATATAGCATGACTAAGACAACTGGTTGAGCATAGAGAGGCTGGATTTGGTAGAGAGAGGTGTCTGGAAGAAAATGTTGTAATTTACCCTTGGCACAGAAGGAAGTCAACCAGGAATTGTATTCAACAATTTAGGTAGCCAATTTAGTGTATTTATCGTATTCTCAATAGTACTATTTTCCCTTTCAGAAGAGTAGGGGTAGAGAACTGTTTGCACATGAGTCCAAGTTTTCTACCTCCATGATAATTTTTTTATGTTTTTCAGATGAAGAAACTAAATCAAATGTCTGTTAAATGAGTGATCTAAGATCATACAGTTAAACTTAGTGCAAGAACCTGGGTATCCAGATCAATGACAAAATCATTACTTATACCTGTGCAATTCTAGAACCTTCTCAGGAAAGCTGCCTTCCTCCTCCTCCTCCACCTCCTCCTCCTCAATAGATAGTACTGTATTGGTTGTATTATTCAGGTTCCCTGGCATTCCTGAGTATGGTTTCTCACTGATAACCTGTGCAAAGGCCCTATGGGGAGTAAGAGTATAGCTGGTTTTGAGGAGCCCCCCCAAAAATATTTATGACTAAAATAGGGGGATGGAAGCTTGGGGCAGGGGTTGAGGAAAGGAAATTGGAGAGGCATGTAGGGGCCTCATAAGATAAATGATTATTTGTAATTATTATCTAATTTTTAAAATGGAGTAAACTTGATTTCTTTCTTTAAATTTTTAGTGTCTTTTTTTCTGTTTGAGGTCATGACATGTAACCCTAAGTATTATTCATTTATTAAATGAATTATTAGAGCTATTATTAATATATCTAATAAAATACATGGACTGGGGATGTAAGTGGAGCACTTGCCTAGCATGTGTGAGGCCCTGGGTTGAATTCCCAATACTATAAAATAAGTAAAGTTTATGAAAGTGAGGAAAATGTAAAAATATACAAAATACAGGTGAGATACAATGTAAATGGGATATGACAAATTCATGAAAGTGTTATCTGGGAAACCCTGGGGACTGGCATTTTTCATTCCCCCATCCCAAATCTACCTTCCACCTCTGTGTCATTTTCTAGAACTCACAGCGATGTCTGAGGCCTGCATCAGCCAGTCCAGACTCCCTAGTCCTCTGACTTCTGATTGGATTTGGCTGAAAGCAGGCACCGTCACAGGGTTGAAGGGGACAGGGGTATGAGGTTAGGGTCTTTACTCCCTCCACCTCACCTTCCCTTCAGGGTTGCTGTGCCCTCTACTAAAGGCTATACTCCTGTCCTCTCTTACAGCTAGAGGTCCTCTATCCAGGTTCTAATGACCACCTCCTCTCCTCACTCCTTAGACCTGGGTGTAAATGACTCCTGCTGCTGACAGCCCTGGGACATTATCCTTGTTCCTTGCTGGGTTTTCCTCATACCCTTGGAACCATCTCTTATCAAATTCCCATCAGTTACCCTATTTGAATATACTGTCTGTTTGCTGACAGGACTCTGACCAACGTATCTGATAGGATAGAAAGCATGAACTTTGAAGTAAGATAGAGGTAGATTTGAATCCTGGCCCACACTTTTATAGCTGTGTGACTTTGGTCAAGTCCAAGTAGCTGAGCACAGTACTCATCCATCTAGAAGACTGTACCCTATGAGGTCAGGCACCACCTCTATCTCCAGAAGCTGTAGCACCAGCACCTGGGGGAGGGTTTGGTACTTAGCAGGGGCTTAAGGAAATTTTTTGCATGGATGAATTTCTTCATACCTTA
>PVKS010021141.1:0-35709 GCA_004027875.1 Aplodontia rufa | reverse complement strand
TATGGAAGAGATCATGATGAGTAAAATCAGCTTAACCCAGAGATCTAAGGGTCGATTGTCTCCACTCATCTGTGGAGGTGGGGACTAGACCCTGGACAATGAGAAAGTTGGTCTAGAAACATGAGTTAAATTCAGATAAGATGTAATGCTTTACAATCTAATACTATTTTTAGAGTTATAATGGGAAGGGGAAGGGAGGCATAAGGGAGGGTAATTGGGGGGGGGGCACTCCTGGGGATAATTGCAATGTCCAGAATATATACACATCTTATACACATTTTATATTGTTTTGTTAAAATCTTGTAAGGTTGCTCAAAACAAAATCAATAGGTAAGCATCAGCTATATTTGATGTTAAAACAAACAAGCATCAATTGTGGCACCCACAGCAGTAATTATTACAACAGCATTTATGGTATGGGCAAAACATATATAAACCGATTAGTGGTAGAAGCTGGTAAGAATATAGTTAGGTAAGAGAAAAGAAAATGTGGGACTGGAGCGGTGGCTTGGCAGTTACGGCGCTTGCCTGGCATGTGCAAGAACACAAGTTCAAATCCAAGCACCACATACACAACAAAGTGTCAGAGGAACAAAAGCCACATGAAAAATTAAATAAAATTATTTCTCTCTTCCCTCCCCTCACTGTCCCTCTTTCTTTAAAAAAAAAAGAAAAGAAAATGTGAAAGAAAGTAGAAAAGAGCTACAGAGAAAAGAGTAAACAGAATGTAGAGGAGATGTAGGGTTATAAGAAAGGAGGAGAAAAAATATGAGACAAAGTAAAGGAAGAGTGAAAGAGAGAGCAACAGAATTAGGTTGGTACCAGAAAGAAAAAGAGAATGAGGAATAAGGGAAACAGACATATTAAAAATAATGCAAAACAGAACCCATCATCAAAACCCCCATCCTCAAAAGGCAAGACAAAGAAAAACAACTACATTCTAAAATGCTAAAAGTGAAAACAAATAAAATATATATATATGCATATATGTCTATGAACCAATGAACACAGCACACACACACACACACACACACATGCACGCATGCACACACACGCGCATACACAATAGAAAAGGAATAAAAAAGGATTCTTAATGAAAAATTGAGGAATTCTTTCCACTGAGGTGGTCAAGATAGACAATGAGAGTAGATGTTCACTGTTTAGCCTGATTGTCCTTCTTTCCACGTTTTTTTTGAGTTATGTACTGAGCATGAGAGCAAGAGCTGAGGGTTGCTGAATCCTCTCTACTTTTTGTGTTGCTTACCAAGCTGTCAAATTCTCTGCTTTCTTTCTTGCCAGTATGAGGTAGGATGGAATGGGAAGTTTTGTCATCTGGAATTTTGTCTGAATGGACCATATTAATGCATTTTTCATGTGGCTTTGGTTCCTCTGATACTTTGTTGTGTACGTGGTGCTTGGATTTGAACTTGTGTACTTGCACATGCCAGGCAAGCGCCGTAACTGCCAAGCCACCGCTCCAGCCCCACATTTTCTTTTCTCTTACCTAACTATATTCTTACCAGCTTCTACCACTAATTGGTTTATATATGTTTTGCCCATACCATAAATGCTGTTGTAATAATTACTGCTGTGGGTGCCACAGTTGATGCTTGTTTGTTTTAACATCAAATATAGCTGATGCTTACCTATTGATTTTTGACAAAGGCAATTTTTGACCCTTCCATTCATATTTTTGTTGCTGTTAACATTGTAGTTGTCATAGTAGGAATAAAGTATTCAAGGTAATATTGTATACTGTTTGCATTGGTTGTTGCTATTGTTTGTTTCCTCTTCTTCTGTGAGGTGCTGGGAAACTACAGGGACACTAAAAGTTCACAAGTTAGAGATTCAATACATAACTAAACTTTCCCTGACAGTATTTCAATTCAAAGAAGGGTGGCAACAAAAATCTCAAACCATCAACAAAGACCCAAGGAGGAAGGGCCAGAGAGGCCACACAGGTCCCATCCTTAGGCATTTATGCATACATCAAATCCAGACAGAATTACACACAAAAGGAAACACAAAACAAGAGAAAGAGGAATCCACTTCAATTGATGTTCAACAAGAAGGCCCTTGAAAATATATATTCCCAACAGGATATTTCTGCCTTACTACAAGTTTACAAACAGTGGAACCAGCTGTCCTCTGAAAACAAGAATCGAAGTAAGTCTTTTCTTCTCTAAATAATTTTCTCAAGTAGTTGGTCAAATAAATGGACATCTAAGTACCACTATGGTGGTAGTAGAAAATACTTTTGAAGTGCAAATTAACTTCCATTTATTTTGGTTTCAACTGATCCTCTATTGGACAAAATATTGGGTAAGATAATGCTCCAAGAACTTTCCCAATCAGAAAAAGCTGGTTTTGTGGAGGAGATGTGTATGATAAGCCATAGTCCTACTAACAAACCAGAAAAGGAATTATCCAAAGAACTAACAGCTCCTTTCCAGAATTCTGTGTCTTCCTTCAACAGCTTGCTGCCCCAGAAATTATGGGTTTCTCCACAATTCTCACCATTGTGATGATTCTGGCTCAAACTACAGATGCAGATTATGTGGCTAAAAGCAGATGAGTATTTTGAAGATAGAAGATGATGAAAAAAAGTTATAAAAGGCAAAAATACCCAAGATTTGAGGATTCAGTTTCACTTTCTATCCATAGCAGGTTCATACCAGGCCACCAGTACAGTTTCTCTTTTTCCCCAACCCTGTTAAAAACAGGAAAAAGGAAAGGGTGAGGTCCATCCATCAAAACCATCAGTCACTTGGTGTTGCAACCAAATACCCTGGTTCCCTCTGTGCTCTCTACTGCTGCATGTGGGAGATGATTGTTCTACTCTGAAATGTAGTAGAGGGCAGAAGATGGACACTGCTGATGTAATTAATTGTCCAGGTCCCAGACGCTTCCAGATTCAGCAGCCCTCGAAAACAATCACTGATTCTGTTACAGTGTTAGTCCTTGACAAGAATGAGGGACAAACAGTTGGATGCTCATGTCATGCGTGGATCCTGTGTTGTAGCATCTATAAACAAACCCTCTCTACTCAATTCTGGACCAATGTCTGAAAGCATTGATTTTTGTGAGATCTTTGACCCTCAAATTTTGAAAGGAACAATTGTCATTCTAAAGCAGCTTATTTTCCTTTTCATTGAGACTGGAGAGGGCTTAGATTGGGCACTAAGTGTAAAATCTAGTAGTGAATTGCTAATTTAAAAGTTCTTCCATTTAAAATAAGTGATCTCTGACAAGTGGTGCAAATGGGTAAAGGGAAGCCTCTCAGGGTGACCTAGAGAAAGTGCAAATTGCTCATGGGCAGTCACACTCATTGGGCATCTGGCCCCACCAATTCACTCTCCCCAAGTGCTTCTTACTGTCCCCAGAAGGATGAGGTACTTTATTATCAGGCTTTTTGTAAGTCCATGGGCCTGTTTTCTAGTGGACTCAGAATGCCCTGGAGTGATATGGTTGCTAGAGGCCACATCACTGATGCAGTCCAAGGCTAAGGTACTTGCTGTAACGGTGGCTGAGTGGGCAAAAAAACAGTGGACTAAATCTGTGAAGAGCATTGTACAGCACTTCAAAGGCTCATAAGAAAATGTGGATGTTGTCAGAATCAATAAGCAGACACTTGCTCAACTGTAACAGTAAGAGTTAAAGAGCCAGGGATTGATGGAGGGGAGATCCTTAACACATGAAAGCCTGACAGCAGTATCACAACAGTCTGTGAGAACCACACTCTTGCGGAGACCACCACAGCCTCATTCAGCATTTGTAGGAAGACAGCTACCCAACAAGTATTCTACCTCAAAGGAACACCACGTTTGACTTTAATCACTGTGGTCAAGAATGACTGCTTCAAAACATCTGAGGCAATCCTACTTTAAAATCTTTTGGGGCTGGAGCGGTGGCTCAGTGGTTTCAGCGCTTGCCTGGCAAACATGAGGACCCAGGTTCAAACCCCAGCACCACGTACACAACTAAGTGTTGGAGCAGCTATGGCCATGTAAAAAACTAAATAAAGTTGTTTCTCTCTTTCTATGTCTCTCTCACTGTCCCTCTCTCTTTAAAAAAAAAAAGGAATCTTTTTTCTATTTGAAAGGATGTTGGAAGGTTAATCAAGGTGTGTAGAATCCCAGTTAGATATACACAAGAAACTCTGGTGTGCTATTGCACATTTGGGTGATTATAGATAAAAATATTGAAGTGTATTTCCTAGAGCTAGAAGCAAAGATTTGGAAGTTTTTACCATATGGAAATGATTAATGTAGGAGGACATAGAAATCTTTAAACTGATTTAAACATCACACAATGTGTACATGTTTCAAGACATCACATTATTGAGTTAATATATGCAATTTTATGTTATTATATGATAGCTAAAAAGAAATACAATGTAAAAATGGTATAACCACTTGGAAAAAGTCTGAGTTTTTTAAATAAAACTAAACATATATTTAAAAAAAAAAGAAATTTACACTCAGTGAGACCCTAAGCAACTTAGCAAGACACTATCTCAAAACAAAAATTTTACTGAAGGTCTGAAAAGAAAAGAAATTTAGTTTAAATAATTTTTAAAAAGACTTCCTTTTGCCTCAACAACTTTGAAAACTCCTGTTGCTTAACCAAGACATTTGTATTCCCATGGAGAAACTCTGCTATTCCTATAGCCCACAGTGCTATTCCAAGTAATGTATTCTTTGAAGAATCTCCCTTCTGTTTTTTCTTTTAATTTTTCTATTCTATTTTTCTTCCTCTTTGATGTTCTTTTCTCTTTCTTCATTTTTATTTTTTGTTTTGCTGCGTTTTAAGCTAATATACAGATGGTAAATATTGAGGACTCTCCTTCCGTATCAGTCTCAACATTCTCTTCCTGCCTGCTTGAAAACAGTACCAACCTCAATAGTTAATTTAGCAAGAAATGGTTTTGCTTTCATCTCTGGTTTTCCTCACCTGGTGCTTACTGTTATAGTTTGAAGGTCTGGTTTGGTTCTCAGCTTAGAAAAATAGTTGGTTTTCAGAGCAGTCAGAGGTAGGAAAAAATCCAAAGGGTGAGTGAAATAAACTCAGAACTTGGCCCCTGGCTGAAGAGCCTGTGCCAGGTGAGTTCACAACTAACTTTGGTCTTCAACTCACATATTTCTCTCGACTAACATCATCAACAAATTCCCCAGTACACACTCAATGCTGAAAGAGCAGACTCAACTGACTGGTGGACTAAGGTCATTTCAGGTGAGCTAAAGTACCCCAGGAAGGTAAGGAAAGGGCCAGACTTTGTGCCTCCCAGGCTCCTTGCTCTCTGCTTACAGCCATGAGGTCCAGAGACCTCTATGACAGCCTGCTCCCTCTCTTCCCAAGGCATGTTGCTTCTCCTTGTGCACCTACCCAGGGCTTCAGCAAAGGCCCTGTGTGGGTCCCAGAGTACATTCCACCCTAATCTGGAGAAAGCAGGATAAAGTCCTACTGTGCCTGAGGGACCAATATCCAGCACCCTGGCAAAAGCACTGTAGGGGTCACTTCCTCCTGTCTCTACCTCTAGTCCTCAGCTGTCTCCTGACTCTTTCTTGCTAGGAATTGGAGAAACAAAGAAAAGGCAAACCTCACCACAGTCAATGTAAATCCCAAATAACTAACATTGTTTTTGTATTATCCTCCTTTACTATTCCAAAATTCCACACAGCTGCATTATGTGAAATACTTCAGTTTTACTCTCATGGATCAAATGTTAAAAACAACTGAGAGGTCTAAGCCTGTTGCTGTATTCTGAGCCATTTAAATGTGTGTGATCCATTCAGGAACTTCATGAGAATATCTTTTAATTCGGTAGAAAATTCATGTTGGGGCAGTTTTAGCCATTCCTCCATATAACTCATTGTCAATACCTTTTGGAAACCTTTGAGCATTTACATGACCTACTGGAACCATCTGTTTTAATTACTGGATTTCAAAGATTATTGCCATGGTTACCTCAGTTCTGCATTGCACTCAGGGAAAAAAAAATAAAACAAAAGAGGAAATAGATTCATAAATAGATTCATATATCCATCAATTTTGCCCTAATGTTTTTTTAAAAAATTAAATCTAAGGGGAAGATCTCTAATTTCTCCTGTTTCCAACACATTCCTTAAGGGCTCATCTTTTAGTCTATATATTCTATTCCCTAATGGCTACAGGAAAAGAACAGATAATGTTCAGAGGAAGTCTTTTTAAAAAGCAGTTGGTGTTTTTCTGACACAAATTTTGTCAGTGAACCTATTTTCCATATTTTACAACTGACCAGAAATCTTGACACAGATTAACTCATTGCCACAGAGCATTGGAAAAATACTTGAGTCATCATGGAAATTGAAATTATTTATTGAGAGCCTATTTGATTTTAGCCTGTTACAGCAATGAATCAGACAAGAATTGTTTTACCCATCGTATTGATAAGAAAATCAAGAACTACAGAGGTAAGTTCTCTTATGAGTTCTCCCAGGCAGTAAGTGATTAGGAGCCTGGGGTTTGAACCCAAGCAGGCTGTCTCCTCAATCTGTACTGTGACATTCAGCAGGACTCTGGGTTCCTCTTGCCTGATTGACACTCTATTGGTCCCTCTGCCTGCATCTTCCTATTGCTCTACTCTTATCTGTTCCTCTTCCTTACTGGACATGCTTTTCTGTGCTGGTATGGAACCTTGTCACCTTCACACCCACATCCATTCCTAGCTGGGAGGTATTGTCAAAGGCAATCACTCACCTCATATGGAACTCCATTCTTCCTGCCCCCTCAGGTAATCAGTTTTGTTGAAGACAAATAATTACCAAGTGCTGTGTATCAGGCATGATTTGACATGTCATAAATACTATGAGATGCTTAATTTTTTTATAAACCCCATTGAAGTAGTTACTATTGTATTCACATCTTATAGAGGAAGAAACTGAGGCACAGAGAGAATAAGTACCTAACAGGAAGTGTAAGAATGGATGCAGTATTTGGATCCAGATTGTCAGGCTCCAAAAACACACCACATCATGCCAACTCTGTGTATCTTATTAGTGATCTATCCTTTCTGGCATTTTTGGTCTTCAACTCTATTACTCTTGCTTTTGTTCTTGCAACCTTACTTTCACTCTTTTACCTGCTCTAATTTTAACTCACTAGAGTTCTCCTTCATTGTTAGAACATTTTGGGGTAACCCAATTTTATGTGCTGAAAATCTGTAGATACTTGCCATATTATTATTTTTTGGTTCTCTTAGAAACAAATAGACTGTGTTTTCTACCTTTTCTCTCACAAAGGTAGAGATAAAAACAAAATATAATGTTGAATGTACAGATTCAATAATGTATATTGAAAATATAATGATGAAAAGTTATGAAGGAGTCACTCTTTATTCAGAAATTATGATAGGCTTCAGTTGAATATTTTAGATGAGGTCCCAAGTTTGTTATTGCATATCAACATTTAACCTGCCCCATGTGAAACAGGATGGTGCTTAAGAATCACACAGCTCACCCATGATGACCAAGGCTATGGGTGCAAGACTCCCTCATGTGAAGCAGATGGTCAGATATGCAAAGGAAGGTCAAATTAAGAATACACAAAATGTTGAGAAGTTGATTAACATGTTCCACAGATAGGAAGATGTTATCTTGCTACTTTAATGACCATTAGAGATGGCATTGGGATCTTATCCTCTACTGAGAAGCTCTGTTGGCTTTTCAAGTTACATGGCATATGGATCTGACCTAATGGGTCCCATTTGTCTGGTGGAAAGCAACAAAGAGTAATTTATGGTGAATCCAACAGCAATAAATATTCTCCGGAAGATTACCAAGCCTGTGGTGGTGGTGGCCATTTTAGGAATGTATCATACAGGAAAATCTTACCTAATGAACCACCTTGCAGGACAAAAGCATGGTGAATTTTATCTTAGGACAAGGGCCTTTTCATGGAACCACTGATAATTGTGAGCTTATCACAGCTTCTTCAGGGTAATTTTAAGAAAAAAATTAGCATTTATTTTTAAGATTTACAATCAAATTTATAATTTGAACTTTATCTAAAAAATCTGACTCATAAGTAATAAACAAGAGTTATTAGGAATATTGCTAGTGATCCACACCAGTAGCCTTCTGCACACAGTGCATTCATTCCTGTCCAGCTCAACCCCTGCAATTGTTCTCTTTTTATTCTCCCACATCACTTTTGTTGCAACTATGTATGGTGTCACTCCAGGAAAAATACAAATGAAATTCAATATTCTTATTTTAAAAGAAGAGTGAACCGGGGGCTGGAGCAGTGGCTCAGGAGTTACAACACTTGCCTGGCATGCGCTAGTACACAGGTTTGAACCCCAGCACCCACGTACACAACTGAGTGTCAGAGCAACAAAAGCCATGTGAAAAACTCAATAAAAATTGAATCTCTCTCTTTCTCTGTCCTTCTTTCTTGAAGAAGAAGAAGAAAAAGAAGAAGAAGAAGAAGAAGAAGAAGAAGAAGAAGAAGAAGAAGAAGAAGAAGAAGAAGAAGAGTGAATGGGACTGGAGTGGTGGCATGGAGGTTACAGCTCTTGCCTGGCATGTGGAAGGACACGAGTTCAAGCCACAGCACCATGTACACAATGAAGTATCAGAGTAACAAAAGCCACTTGAAAAATTATATAAAGGTGATTTTCTCTTTCTCCCTGTCTCTCTCTCTCTCTCTCTCTCTCACTTTCCCTCTCTCTTAAAGAAAAAAAAAAGGAGAGTAAAGGAAGATAGGAGAGAAGAAAGGAAAGTAGGAAAAAAGGAAGGAATGAGGTAAGGAGAGAGATAAGGTAAGAGTTAAAGAGAGAGGAAATTAGAAAATGAAAGATAAGCAAGATAGGGATGGTTTGGAAAGAAGAAAGTGGAAAGCAGGCCTGAAAGAGGGAAGGAAAGGGAAGGAAAGAAGTAATGATTTACATATATTGAGCATCTCAATGCTGCAACCTTTTTGTTTTTTCTGTCCATATAGCAAAAATTTAATAAATTACACTCGTTTACCTTACCTGAGAGTTTTCAAATATGTGAAATATATTGAAGAGTCCATAAAATCCTATATATTATATAGTTAATAAGTTTGAAGGAATCCTCATTTAATTACTGACCAAGTCATGAAATAAAACTTTTTGAGCATCCAAACTCCCTAAATCACACCGTATCATTCCCTATTAATGATCACCAATATTTAATTTCCATTATACTTCTACAATTCACTTTCAAAATTATTTTATTTGGTAGTTTAGTTTGGATTATTTTGATTTATTTAAAAAAGTATGCTAAAATAATTTGTAAGTATTTGTATAATACATATATTGTATATATTCTTGAATTTTTATAAGCATACATAATAATAATTCTAAAGTCCCCTACTTCTTCAGTTCACCATGTTTATAACCATCATCCTTATCATATAAATCATAAAATTATTTCTAGTATTTTATAGCTTTTCTTTATATAAAGATAGTATAATGTGTTCATTTATTGTGGTTAACATTTATTTACTTCCAGTGGATTTCTTTGAAGAACAAGGCTGTCATACTGTCATACATAATCTTGTCTTTTATTTTTATATGATTTAAATAAAATTATTTTGTATAATATAGCTAGAAATGGAATGGCTAAATCATAAGGAATATTATATGTTCTTAATGCGTAATTTGCCTCTTGTTAACAGCAATTGAGAATTCTTCACTTGTTTACAAAAATTCAGTAACATATGATTTTACATTTTTACCAGTTTTGACTGTTCCTTTGAATGTCATAGGCCCCAGTTTTGACTGTTCCTTTGAATGTCATAGGCCTCATTCTAAATAAGGTAGAGAGCACCATTCCATATATTCCTATTTTATTCCCGTTTGAGTTAAATGTATGTTCAGACCTTTCTAAAATTAGGTTTACTCATTTGTTTCTTTGCTGATTTCTAGAGATAATGCACATGTACCTTTGAATCCGAGGTACTCCTGAGGAAACTGCAGCCTTTTTTCCATTGATATTTATATCTTGTCTGTCTTTGCATCATGGGGTTGAGCCTAGTTTACTTTGCTTTCAGAATTCACACACATCCATGTTTCTGTGTTCTGTCCTCCTGCAGGCTTCCATCTGGGCACCACAGTGAGGTCTGAAACCAAGGGCATCTGGATGTGGTGTGTGCCCCACCCACCAAGCCAATCCATACCCTCCTCCTTCTGGACACTGAGGGCCTGGGTGCCATGGAGAAGGTGAGTCAGAGTCAGGAAGAATATTCACTTCCCTTGATTCCCTGCTTACCATTTAATTTGTCACCTTAGCTCTACTTCTGTGCCTTATTGCTGCAAACTGCAATTCCAGTTATCAGCAAAGAGGATACATGCTGCTTCCTTGACATTATTTCTTCTGAAAGCTGAATGGTTTGGTATATGATGGAAAGTTTTTCTTAGCTTTACACTTGGCTGAATAATGAAATTTAGTATACAATTACTGAGGAACCGCATTCCAGGGCTCTCTACTATATACCGTATGTACTATGGTATAAGGTAAAGGCCTAGAACTTAGTTTAGGGGACAGCGTATGCTCAAAGTGCTTAGTACAGGGTGCCATGGGTGCACAGAAACAGGCATATAGCTCAGTTGTATGGCTTAGAAAGTGCTTCTTGGAGATAATGATTCCATAGCTGTAACCTGTGAGGGCACTTGTGTCTCAAGGCTGATGCAACGAAGTAGGAAAGTGCCACAACTTGGGTAGCTCAATAAGAAAATGTGTTGTCTCACAGTTCTGGGAGTGAGAAGTCCAAGATTAGGCTGTTGGCAGGATTGGTTTTCCTGCCTCTAAGATTAGGCCTGGTTACCACAGAACCCACAAACGGCATACATACAGGTGATGTGCCATACTGTGGTATCCTGAGTCCACAGAACTCCTCACTGACCCTAAAACTTATGGTGGGACATTAATAGTATCTAATTCTATTTGCCTAGTCTTTGTGACCCACCACATCTTATCCTGAATCTCCTTCCAGGGCTCTTCTTTCAATCCTTCAGCTGTACCCATAGCTTCAGTCAGTGGAATAACAACACAGTACAGTTATATGACCCATGCTTTATAATATTTAAGATATGGTCATTTTCAGCTTTTATACAAGTGCAATTTCTTATAATCTACAAATATCCATTCTACCAGTTATTTAATTAAAAGGAAGTTGTTTTGAGGGGGATGAGGGAAAATTCAAGAAAATGAAGATAAATGTGAAACTACAACCTAGTCACATAGTACCATTGCTCTGAAGTTGCATAGACCTTGTTCCCATTTACTGAAAATACCCATTTTCCTTCATGCAATAGCATTCTTTCTACTCTTGGCATAGATCACCATCTCAGTTGCATTTACATATATGCCCATACAGACTGTCATCCAATTTTGCATTCACATACTTCAATGTATGTCTGGGATTTGTAGATGCTCTATGAATGGCTGTTGAACATATATTAATTCTTTTCTCTAATATAGCCACTCTCAATAAAATTGGCTAATGAAATGGTTTGGGAATGTTGTTTGCTGATTATATTTATATACTGCAGTTAATATTTTGTACACTAGACAAGGTGTTTTATTATGGGTAAAGAATGTGAGGCCCATAAGTGTGAATGTTAATAAAGAAAAGGAAGAAAGAACTGAGGATATTCTTTAAACTTTGTTTTTATCCTACTAAGCCACCATGCTTCAGCTGATGAAGTGAATGGACAATAGAATGAATGTAAGAAGAGTGGACTCCTCAGTCCATTACTCTTATGTGCTTCCTATGGTGACCCTAAGAATGACTCATGGATCTTTTGCATTGGCTGTGCTTCTCAGCAGCGCCTTCATCTACAACTGCATGGGCATCACCAACCGCCAGGTCCTGGAGGAGCTGCAGTATCCTTCCAGGCACTCAAATGGCATGTGTCATTGAGTTTAAGAGAATGAAAACTGAGACTGTTTCTTTGCTCATATGACTCAGTTTTTATAGTTGAGGAGGAAGATACATAGGACTAAAGGGAATGCTTACCACACTGGTTTGAGAGATCTAGAATTTGTGATATGTGGTACCTATTCTTCTTCCTTAAGTACAATGCCAGTTATGTGACTGAACTAACAGACACACTCGGGTCAAACTTTACTTCAAGACCTCATGAAATGGATGACTCTAATGAGTTTGTAAGTTTCTTTCTAGGCTTTGTTTGGGTTGTTGGAGATTTCATGCTGGAGTTGAAATTACATGGACACCCTATCTCAGAAGAAAAATACCTGGAGAATGCCTTGAAGCTGTTTCCAGGTATCAGATCGTGGACTTGTTGGCGTGTTGGATTCGGTGGTTCCTCCCTATAAAAATGAAAAAAATATCAGTAACTCAAAGGACATTTCTTCCCCAAATGGAAGTGTTTTTTTTTTTGATCAACCTACAAAAGAGAAAGATCTCTTAGTCTATACTGAGGAAGTGTCTGAAGACCAATTGGATTATAATTTCTGAATGCAATCAAAAAAGTTTTGTTCCTATATCTTTGCTAATACAAAGACCAAGATATTGAGAGAAGGAATTCTTGTCACTAGAAACCATGAGTCACCTTTGCTTCTGGACATATGTCTTTGATTATCTTGTGCATTTTGATTATACGTTGTACTGGTCCATAATTATGTTGCATCTGATACTTCCATATATTCATGCCACACATAGAATTTCTTCTTTTCTGACTATTATCTAATTAACCCTAAGAAACTTCTGTACAGATCATATAAACAGAAACTAGGGCTAATGAGAGAATACCTGTTTTTGAGGTGAAGTACTATGGGGCAAGTGATTCTCTGCGAGAGGAGAAAAGACATTATGCGAATTTAACTAGTTATAAAGTAAGTAAGAGACCAAGGTCCATGAAAGTTCACTGAGACTTTAAGACCAAAATTCATTATAATCTTAGATAGACATGTAGTTACAGAATATTAGTCTGTATAGTAAGGAAGTGGCCTGTACTGAGAGGAAGGAGGCACACCCCTGGTTTAATGTCCCGTCACTCTTCTGCAATTCTTGATGATTTGATTTTTTGAATGGAAATTTGTGTTTTCCTTTGGGCCTGGGTCCCACAAATGAGGTAGAAGTTGTCATAGGTATAATTTACTTCTCTTATTCAATTTACTTCTTTTTTTGATTCACATGGTAAATTGTTGGCAAGTTTCCCTGGATACATTGGTACTTGTCAATGTATCTAAACTGTAATGTAAGAGTCATGAGTATTAAAAAGAAATGAATAGGAAAAGCAATAATGCTATTAGAAGATAGTTATTTTCTTAAATAAGAAAAAGATGTTTTATGCTTAATGGAATTGTCATGACTTCCAGAATACTGATTCCTAGATCTTGGAAAAAGAAATAACAGGTAACTTAATAATAATCCTTAGTCTACTTGTCTTATTCAGGGTCGGGGCTCTAATGGAGACCTATGTGGGAGTCATCAATGCTGGATCAGTGCCTCGTGTGGAGAATGCAGTGACAACTCTGGCCCAGCATGAGAACTCAGCAGCATTGCAGAAGGCAGCCAACCACTATAGCCAACAGATGGCCCAGCGAGTGTACTCCCCACAGACACGCTCCCGGAGCTGTTGGAGGTGCACACAGCCTGTGAGAGAGAAGCCACTGCGTTATTCATGGAGCTCCTGTTAAAAGATGACAAGCAGGAATTCCAGAAGAAGCTGATGGTACTATGTCTCAGCATCTTTTTTTAAATATTTCTTCCTGTTGTTTCCTGCTCTTCTGGGATGTTGTTAAAAGCCTACTTTTTAAGCCATAAAATTTATCTCCCATTTGTAGAATAAGGAGCCTGAATTATTGGGACTAACAGAGTTCAACATGCTGAGAGTTGGCAGTCTATCAAAATGCAGACAATGATATTATTATTACACAGCAAATTACAATAATTTAGTGCCTTCAGAGGCAGGCATGCATTGGCTCATAGTTTTGGAGGTCATGAGTGCAGAACAATGAGGTTGGGTGCTCAGTTGAAGATATATGAGGCAACAGAAGAACAAGAAGGTAGCCAAATTGAGTTCATGGCTGCAGGTTCTAAGACACCTCAAAATTCAATCTAGTAGTTGGCAAAATACAATACTTTATGTTGGGGTCTGACCTTTAGTTTATCAGCTGCCCTGGATCTTGTTGCTGTTTGCATAGGCTTCTTCGGGAGGGGCTGCTAGATTGTACATTGTTAAGCTTGAAAAACAGGGTGTCGACATGGGCTTCAGACGTTTCGCATTGGTATCACCAGCCAATTATTCTAGATCCTTCAAAAGGCACACGTACAGGCTTATTGGTCGAACATGTACCTCTGAAATCCAGGTGTGCAATGAACGAGCTAGTGTAGAGAAGCCTCCAGGGGGCGGAGTGAAGGCCTTGAAAAGAAGAGGCTCCAGCCAGCAACAGGGAGCTCTTGCACTCCTTCGGAAGAAGAGCTCTTGCACTTTTCTGCTGGCTGTGATGTCCCTGTTCCTTCGGGAGAGAGCTCTTCCTTTGGGAGAGGGCTCTCGCACTTTCCTGCTGCTCGAGGAGTCCCTGCTCCTTTGAAAGATGAGCTCTTGCCAACAGCCGAACCTGCCTATGCTTTGATCCTGAACTTCCCAGCTTCCAGAACTGTGAGAAATTGCTGTCCATGTTTGTTCTGGAGTGCAGTCTTGCAGCGTTGCCTTGACTTGTTTGAGATCACCCAATGTTAGGAATTTTGTTGTAGCAGCACAAATGGATGAATAGACTAAGACATTTACGTTGCCTTGAAAGAGAGATGTAAAGCATGGATATATAAAAAGAGAAGTAAAGCTTGGATAAAGAAAGACTATTTCGGGTCTCCGGCCTGTGGTTTTTCTCATCCCCAGCCCATCCCTCAGGTCAGAACCCAGCTGGACCAGGACACTTTAGATATAATTTACAAGAAAAATCAATAATTTTCTTTAGGGGGCTGGAGCAGTAGCTCAGTGGTTACAGCACTTGCCCAGCATGCGTGAGTACATGGGTTCAAACCCCAGCACCCACATGCAGAACAAAGTGTCAGAGCAACAGGGCCACGTGAAAAGCTCAATAAAAGTTGATTCTCTCTCTCTCTCTCTCTTTCTCTTTGTGTCCTTTAAAAATTTTTTTCTTTACTAATCTACGAACTATATCTTCCTACATTCAAGTGCTCATTGGAAAGTTATGAGTGGTTCTAAACCTATACATCAGACCTTGTTGAATGGGTTGCCAATTCATGTGTACATTGTTGTCCACAGAAACCTGAATGCTCTGAGAAAACTCTATTCCCAGCCACAATTGACCTTCTATTGTTCATTTGATGGCTGAGTCACAGTTAGTGATAGTGCTGCTGAGGAACCATGAAGTTCACGTTGTTCAATCTCAGCATTTAACAGAGCATGACCTGGGATTTCCCCAAGTTCCACAGAGAACTGGTTAGAGGAGGCACAGAAGGAAGTCTGACTCCAGGTCTACCTTCCACGTTCTGCCTCCCCTGAGGCCATGAGAATGTTTCTTCATGGAGCAACATAGTAGGGCTTTCTTCCAATAGCTTCTTTCTCTTCCATCGCTACGTTTCCCTGCCAGGATGTCATAGAGAGAAAGAAAGAATCTCTCTTGCTGCAGAATGAAGTGGTATCAGCCAAATACTGCCAAGCTCAACTGGAAAAGCTTTCAGAGCCCCTGACGCAAAACATTTCCAATGGAGCATTCTCTGTTCCTGGAGGCCACAGTGTCTACTTAGAAGCAAAGAAGAAGGTGAAACAAGGCTACAAACTAGTGCCCAGGAAAGGAGTGAAGATGAGGAGTATTTAATAAGAAATATAAGGATAAACAGCATAGTGCCCTGTTGCTCCTTAAAATCTAAGAAGACAGAACCATTTGTGAGGAGGACATAGAGGATGTGATGTTTCTGCATTTTTGGCATTTAGATCCACAACATGTTGATTTTGATAAGAACAGAAACATTCCTTTTCAAAGGGAGTGGAGAATCAGTAATCCCAGCCAGAGTGGAACATTTTCTTCATTTTCAAACAATGGAAATCTTTTTGAGCTAAGTTCATGGGATTAAAGATTAAAGATGCCTTTTTATCACAAAGTTCTAAAAACCTTCATACTCTGTGATTAGAAATATTATTTTAGCATGAAAAGAAAATAAAAATAATAATGTAAGTAATATGAAAATGAAACTAGTAATAGTAATGCTGACACATATTCACTCCTTCTTTTTACCATGGATGTAATCAGTTTCATGATACATTCAAAGTTACACTTTAATCATGTTATAAAGTAGGTACAATTTTTATCCACATTTTACAGTTGAGAAATGTGATGCACAAATAAGTTTACAAGTTTCCAGGTCTGAAAGCCTGGACTGGGAGAGATGATAGGGCAGCTCACTGTCCTTTCCAGCCATTCAAAACTCAGAAGGATGCTCAAAAAGCATCTTTCAATAGGAAATAGAGGAACAAGGTGAATTAGTAATGAATCTCCTCCAGGTGCTAAAAAGGACACAAACACTACAATGGGTTGAAATAAGGTGTGAATATTTAAACAGCAGTGTCTATGTTTTGAGGATGTGCATTGATCTTGCAGCTATAATTTGCAGTGGTTTGTGAAAGACCTCTCAGGGAGAGAGGACTGAAAAGCTGGAATACATTCTGTTGTGGAGGATTTTACATCACCACAAATGTGTTTGGAAATTATACTATGATTAAGGAAGGAAAGGAAGCATGGGGCATCATAATAACGTTACAAAATTTTACAGAGTTTAGAAAACAATAATCTACCCAGGAGGAAGTAGATTTTTTAGTTCTGATATTTTACTGCTCCTTCTTGGTTTCCAAGACAAGTGAGGTCCTGCAGAGCTTCCTGAAGTTATATGATGCTATAGAAAAATCCATCGTGAAGTCAAGATAAGGCCCTTATGGAAGGAGGGAAGGACTTAGCAGGTAACAGGAGGGCTCAGCACTTAGCAGGGTGGAGTTTCCTGTACAGATCTTGCTGAGTGGATAGCAAAAGCATCCTGTACCAGGCGCTTCCTCTTGCTATGAAGCAAAAGCTCTGCTAAACCTGGATATAAGGATGGTGGTGGTACTCAGCCAAAAGAAGCCAGAGATTTCCCTCTTGCCTTTCTCAGATTCTGTTTGATCTCTGAGCTCAGGAGTGTAGAGCTCAGGCTTGACTCTTATTTCATCCCTCTCAACCTTTGTGGAACAGCTGAATGAGTGAAGAAAGAGGTAGCTGAGAAGGAACTGGAGCTCCTAAGACAGCAACAAAATTAAGAGCAGCAAAACATGCAGGCAGAAGAGAGAAAATTCAAGAGAAAAATAGCCCAACTAAAGGAGAAGATGAAGAGGGATAGGGAGAAACTTCAGAAAGAGCAGGAAAGAGTGATGGAGCACAAAGTGAAGGTGAGCCTAGATGGGGCCAGAACACATTACAGGAACAGCTGTCAAGCCTAGCTCAATACCTTCCCACCCTCACTGAGGTGCTACAGAGGGAATCACAGGGATCTGAGGGTTGGGTTAACTCTCACTGGTCAGAATATGTGAAGCATTAGCCACACTCTTCAAAAAGCACTTTGGTGGTGGAGAAATAACACGTCTTTAAATGTTCAAGTGGTTAAGCACAAAGCCCTGGCCCTCCATAAGTGTGATTTTCATAGTGCATTTTCCTCTTATATGTCCAAAAAATCCTGCTTCATGAAGAATCTAATAAGAAAACTGAGGAGCTGAGAACAGAGATAAATCAGCTACAAAGAGTGATTGAAAAAATTAAGAAGCAGGAATGTTAACAGGATATATAGATGGTTGAAGGGATTAGCAACATTTTGCTTTCAGAATTGCCAGATGCTGAGAAGAGAGTCCATCTTCGTTTTAAACAGATGAGCAAAGGAATAACAGTCTCCTGAGATTAAATCGAATACTAGGCAGATTGGAAGATATAATAAAAGACTAAATTTAAAATAGCATAAGAAGTAATGATATTAGCAAGAAGTTAGTAAGAACTCATCTGAAGAAAAATTTAAAATGCTGCTGTAAGTCATAATTTTCGTAATGGACATAAAGAAAATTGTTGGTGCTCCTATGTCAATATGTGTGTTCATGTACGTCAAATAACCACCAAACATTGTCTTTGGAAGGAGGTTTATTTTTATTTTTATGTCTGAATGGCAAAGTCACAAGTAAAATATCCAATAAAATACTCAGAAAAAAACAACAATAAATGAGAAAGAACTAGCTCTAACCATGTTGTAATATAGCCCAACAGTGTAGCCAAGGACCTCTGCATGTTAAAACAGCAATAAAAGAAACTAAAAAATTTAAATACTGGCAAAGAATCATGGACAAATTCAACAACTAGTATGATCAAAATCATATCTCCTAAAGTGAAGGAAGTAAAGTAAAAAATCAATGAATGGGATGCCATAAAGCTAAAAAGCTTTTGCACTGCCAAGGAAACAATCAAAAGAGTCAAGAGATTTCCTACGGAAATGGAGAGAATCATGGGCTATGATTCCTCTGAAAGGGGCCTCATATCCAGAATCTACAAAATCCTCAAAAATCTCAACTACAAAAACACAAACAACCCAATCAATAAATGGGCCAAAGAGCTAAATAGAAACTTCTCAACAGAGGAAATTGATTAAGCCAATGAATACATGAGAAAGTGCTCCAAATCATTAGTAATCAGAGAAATGCAAATGAAAACTACACTAAGATATCACCTCACGCCAGTCAGAATGGCAAAAATGAAGAAAATAAACAATAATAGATGCTGGAGGGGTTGTGGAGAGATAGGCACACTAACACACTGTTGGTGGAGCTGCAGACTGGTACAGCCCCTCTGGAAAGCAGTATGGAGAATCCTCAAAAAATTAGGGATGAGCCCACCATACGATCCTGCTATTCCACTCCTGGGTATTTTTCCAGGGGATTTAGAATCAGCACATTATAGTGACACAGCAATACCTATGTTCATAGCAGCTCAATTTACTATTGCTAGATTATGGAAACAACCCAGATGTCCCTCACTGGATGAATGAATCCAAAAACTGCGGTACATTTATACCATGGAATTCTACACAGCAATTAGAAACAATGATATGCAGCCTTTAAAGGTAAATGGATGGCTATGGAAGAAATTACGCTGAGTGAAATCAGCATAACCCAGAGAACCAAGGGCCGAATGTCTCCACTCATCTGTGGAGGCTGGAACTAGACCCTGGCCATTGAGACAGGTGGTCTAGTATCATGTATTAAATCCAGATAAGGTGTAATGTTATACAACATAGTACTTTTTTAGAGATATTGTGGGAAGGGGAAGAGAGGGATAAGGGTGGGTAGTTGGGAGGGGCACTCCTGGGAGTAATTCTAATATCCAGAATCTATACACATTTTATATTATTTTGTTAAAAACTTGTATGGTTGTTCTATAATAAATCTCTCAATTAAAAAAAATGCAGTAGGAGATTTCCTAATACATTTTATCAAAGAAATGTCAGAAGGATTAGAATGTAAATATCTTTGAATTTTGATATGAAGAACAACCCCCTTTGAAAGTAATTAGCAAATACAAAAGAAAGATTAAAGCTGTGTGACATCAATGATAAAAATGAGAGACATGAGATAGAAAGCTATGGGATGCCTCTGTTTGCCTCAGATCAGTAAGGAGCTCAAGCTTGTTTCTGTTTATCTGCTTTGTTATGATGCTGGTTTGGCCAGGGATGGGGAAACAGGAAGGAGAATCTCTTTGTTAGTGAGAGTGCCAGTGTGCACCCTCCAATGCCCTGGTGTTAAATGCACAAACCCTGATCCCTTAGTAGATCATCTTGCATATGTCATTTTCCCAAGGGCCCCTAACACATACATGGGGATGAATGTTGCAGCATAGTATTCTAGCACAAAATTGGAAAAAGCTCTCTGCCAGGCAGTGTTTGTGTAAACCTTGGTACATGCTTACAAAGCAATACTCCACTGTGAGGAAAGGAGATGCTCTATTTACACTAATAAGAAAATATCTCCAAGACTTCTTATGAAGTGTAGAAAGGAAACACCCAGGAAATTGTATAGATGATGCTGATGAGTTTAGAAATAGTAAATATATACTGACATCATTATCTAACCAAGAAAAATATACAATAAACAATCAACCATGGTCAAAATGGCATGAACCTTGGTAGGGAGGTGAGACTAGGTAAGATCAGTAAGTGAACATCCTATGTTCTCTTGCACCTCTTTCATTGGGTATATGATGTGCTTATTATTTATTCAAAAATAAAAGAGATGAGTGAAAATAAAAAAGAAATATTAATGTGGAATGGAATGGTCTCATTACAGGGTGTAAACTATAATGCCATTCAAAATTGTCTCAGTCAGTTCAACAGGAATGGGGTGATTGTCACATACAACTGGGAAGCATTCATCCTGATCTTGTTTTCGCTATATCTTCCCAAAAATGTCTGGGACGGTGAGTGGAATGGCTTTAAATTGCAAGCCCATCTTTATGAGTTTGGTAAGGTAGAAAGAAAGCTTTCTTCAGGGCCAACTCAGCATGTTTGGAATTCCTTGCCAGCTGTCTATTGCTTCTGTCACTGCTGGGCTGAAATGAACGGTGCATACCTCTGGGAGACATGTAGCTCTTAATTCTGTGACGTTCCACACAGTCTATAGACTTCTTTAAATGAGTCTGACTCCTCAGACTATGTCATTTTTTCATTAGCATCCATTCCCCTTTAAGGTCCCCTATTTCCTAACTTCTGAAACTGGGTGTGTATATTCTCTGTGTAGCCACCAAATAATGCTATTGCTGCCATCACAGAAAGCTTTATGAAATTATGAAAATGAAATCACCACGTATTGCTGTCCTTCACCTCTGCCATCTCTTCATCCCAGCCACTTAGTCTTGTTCATCGTTCATCTTTAGCTCCCAGAAGAAAGTGCCCAGCATTAAGCACAAGGTAATAAAAGAAATATTGGTTAAATAAAACACTCATGCTGTGATGCAGCAGGGCTCATCTAGTGTTTCCTCGCTGTGTTAGGTAAATTGTGGGGTTCTCAATACCAAAGACCTAATCTTGGGAACTAGTGCAGAAGGGACTCAGACTCTCTGAAGCAGAAAGGACAGCCACATGCATCTGGATCTGCTGCCTGGTTTCTCTGAGGATCAGGACTTTCGGTGTGTTCCATTTTCCATGAACTTCTCAACAGTGGCAATTACACAGCACTGATACACCTTCTTTGGCTCACAAGGCAAGTGTTATTGTAAATAGCTGGGAAAACACTAGAATCATGGAAGCCTTCCATTCATATCACAGCTCTTCCTTGGTTCAGAGTGCTTTGATGAAATTAAATGACAGTTTTACATGAGGATAAATTTCCCCCTGAAAACGATGCAAACTTTGAGAGGGCTGGAATGCACTTACTGCTTGTAGAGTGGTCAGACAGCAGTGCTGTGATCAGATCCAATTTCTTCCTTTTCTCTATAGTCCTAAGGTCACAGCTCTGCTTTCATGGGGATTGTACCTCAATGCATATTTGCCTTCCAGGTTCCCCAACTACAGTCCCGAGAATAGGAAGTCCTGCATCTGAGATAGTCCCTTTGGACTTATTGGTACCAACCAGAACCCAGGGAAATGATCCTCATACTTCATATCCGTAATGGAATGACATCTGTGGAGGTAGCAGCAATGATACATAGTTGGCAAGGCAAAGTCCATGTCACATAATGCTGGTTTAGAAATCAGAAAAGGATAAACACTAAGGTGAAGCAGAGTATAAGCAGACTAAAAGCACCTTCATCCACTCTAATTCTCAACCATAAGTTGTCAGGTGTTATAGTCATAGGATCAAGTTTGATTAGGCTCCTGGTAAAGGCCCTCTCTCAAATATAAATTGTAACAGATGTATATTGAGTCATTGAATTACAGCTCAAGCCCATCTTCAGCAATCATGTAAGAAGGCATGACTATTCTTGCACTTGGTACTTTGGTTACTAGTAATCAAGTTCCTTGAACCCTTCTGCAATCCTTTTTCCATTTTCTGGAACTTTGCCTGGACTGTCTCCCTGATTTTCTAGTCTCATCTGGTAGGCTAAGCTCTAGTGGCTCTCCAAAAATTTACTTATCAGGGATACTTCAGTGTTGAGTGTTGGGATAGGGCATAAACTTGTTCGAAATTTGAAGAAAGTAGGGTAAACCATTCTCTAGGAGCACTGGCAAATAGCTTCAGGAGGAGGTTTGACAAAATGATGTGACCTGGTTTCCTTCATTTCCCCTGCGAGTCTGTGGGCAGCAGCACTAATAACATCCCCAACAAGGCACCTTTCACAAGATTTAACTGATCCTGACAACAACACAGTGTAAACAATCCTGACACACAACGTTAATAAGCCTGGTGATTAATTCAGAAGCCCAAATTCTCAGGACTCAATTGCTTCCCCTAAATATTGAGTGTTTCTGTGAAAACATGGTCCCATTGCTTTTATTTAAGTTTTAGTTTCTATTATTTTACCCACTAACCTGTCTTCGAGAATCCTTGCCCATATTCATAAACTACGTCCTTAGGCCAGGCTCAGGTTCTCAGGACTGATGTACACATAGGAGTTAAACCTCTCAGTCCAAGCACTGAGAGCTGCTGCTGACTCAGACTCACTCTTCCATTGTTGGCCTAAGCTCTTTGCAATGTGTCTCAATCTTCACTTTTGTTTCAGAATTTATTTTCAAGGAACTTTTCTAGTACCTTGTGTCCTACCAAGATTCTATTCTAACTTCTTCCAGTAATGGGGGCCAGCTTAGGGTCCCCAAGGGTGTGCTGGGGATGTAGCTGAGTGGTAGGGTGCTTACTTATTGTTAGTGAAGCAATGGTTTCAGTCTTAGCACCACACAAACAAACAAAAAATAGCCTTTAATTCTTTCAATAATCTGACAATACTATAAACAAAAAGTGTAAATGCTTCTGTGATTTCACCTTTATAGACTTATAAGTATTTTTACAGATGAATTCACACTAAATAGACCTCAAATTATGTTGTTCATAGCCAATATTTCCAATTTTATCTTCAGTCACTAAATTCATTTTTATCTAGAAGCAATATTAATAGGTAGGTAGAAAATTGAGTTCCTTTACCTACAAGATTCACAAAAAATATTCAGTTTTCGCTGGAACTATCTTTGAATGCTTAATAGAAACATAGATTTTTATTGGTCAGAAGGAAAAGCAACTGATTTCCCAGTATTATTCTTGTTTCAAAGCAGCCTGGTCCTGCTTTCACTTTCAGTCCTGTTTATAATGGGAAAGGAAATTTCAATTGTGTACTGAAATGGACCCTGGATTTATTTCATGGACACAATGAGGATAACTTTGTTTTTCACTTACAAATATGGGAATCTTACACGTTGAAGAAGTTAAAGAAGGGAAGATCAGACGGGCAAAACTGATGAGTCCCTGTCAGCTTTTCTCAGATTAGGATTACCAAAAGTGAAAACCCCACTGATGCACCGACTAGCAGGATTAGGATCTGAGCCCCCTTTACTGATAGCTTGTGAAAGAATGTTATTTTGGAGTTGGGCCTTAATTACCAATGATTCAAAACTGACTCCAAGTTCTATGAGGTGCCAGAGACACAGGACAAACACCATTGCTGACTTTTCCTATCAAACCTTAGGTTTGCCTGCTCATAAAGCTTACATGAGTAGAATCACACAGTGCGTACTATTGTGTCACTGTTGTTTTGCTCAACATATTGATGGTGCTGTGATCCATTTTATTTGGTGTAAGTAGAGGTTAATAATTTTCATTAATATAAATCTTTGCATTTAACCAATATAAACATGTTTTGCTTTCTTAGCAACAATGTATGGACACTTTGAATGTTTTCACTTCAGAGCAATTATAAATATTCCTGCTATTAGTATTCTCTGTACGTTTTATGAGCACACACGAAAACATATCTGTCAGATGATTAATTAGGAATCAAGTGGTCACACAAAAGGCCCGTTTAAACAATATAAGAGCTAATTCAAAAGAGCTGCCCAACGTGTATTGTAACTCATTCTCAAAATGACAATACTTTCTAAAACAGAAATACTTTTAGGGAGGAATAATAATTTGTGCATATTTAATTATTTTACCTCTTTGTAGCACATCTATTAGTTTGGAAGTGATGTGAATGATGTCCCATTAAACCTAGCAAAATAGTTTCTGGAACAATCTGTACTATCATTAAAATTTGTGATTGAACAGAGGAGCAGGAGGACCAGGTGCACAGAGAAGAAAAGGAAGAGAACGAGAGTGAAGGGAAAAAAATGTGGCGAGGCAAAGAATGTAGATTCTGACAAGCTTCCGTAAAATGTGGGGAACATGCATTTAATAACCAGAATCCAGGCTGTTCTGGGCCCTAACCCTTCAGAGAGTCCTTGGGGGAAGTCAGGGATCAGGAAATTCACAGCTTTGAACACTTCCAGGTGTCTACATAATCTCTCTGTCTCTCTCTCTCTCTCAGTCTCCCTCTCTCAGCAGTAGCAATACCAATGCTGGTTCTTAAGGCTTTGAGGAATAATAAGGAGGAAAAAGTAAATGAATGGCTTCAATCAACAGAGATTTACTGATCTATTACTAAAGTGAATGTTTTAAAAAATTTCTTAATCTGCAATAGACCATCTCTGACAAGTTTTAGAAGCATGTGTAAGGGACACTTTTTGCTGTAAAGGTAACAACAATCTATTTAAGTATTTCACTACCACAAATCATATATCTCAGTCCACAGAGGGAGACCAAACTATTTTCAAACTTCACAATCAGGATGTTGCAACCAATGGGGAAGATGTTCTTTCCAGTTATCCTCACTGAATCTGTTACTCATGGAATGAGGAACACCCGGACTCCAGTGCAATACTCACAGCTAACGTCTGTCACCTTCATTGACGTGACATGAGCAAAGAATGCTCTTTTAAGAGTGTCAGAGGAGCTGGAGTGGTGGCTCAGCAGTTTCAGTGCTTGCCTGGCAAGCACAAGGACCTGGGTTCAAACCCCAGCACCATGTACACAACTAACTGTTGGAGCAATGAAGGCCATGTGAAAAACTCAATAAAGTTGTTTCTCTCTTTCTCTGTCTCTCTCACTGTCCCTCTCTCTAAAAAAAAAAAAAAAAAAAGAAAGATACAGCTGTATGAGAAATTACTGGCTAAACCCATTTGTAACTAGAACTTGATGTTCTGTAAACTCTGCTTAAAATCATTTCCACTCTCCCCTTTCCACCTACTCAACCAGCTCCTTGAGAACCTCCACAGAAATTCTTTGCCTAATTACCCAGCCTTCACTGTCCAGAGTCTTGTCCTCAGGGAGCCAGGAGGTCATGTAAGCTTATGCATATGTCCTACCATATGAAAACAGACAAAAGCATGTGTGTACTGAGCAGGAAAAAATACACTGAATGTGTGGAGCAGTTCTGTGGAAATTCTTCCAATCAACAGACATGCAAAATTTTAAGGACAGAAATTGTTCATTTTCTTGGTACACTTGTGTTTTCTTATTATTTTAAAAAAAGGATTACTTATCATTACAAAACTAAAAAGGAAAGTAAAAAATTGAAAAATATGGAAATATCACTTCCAACCATTATGCTACCCAACCAATGACTTTTAAGTAATAAGTTCTTGAATATTACAGTTTCTATTTATCTTACATGCCAGGGACCCTAAGCCAATGGTAAAAGGTACATAAAGAAATTTCTGTGTGTCTGATTTGGGAGATCTAGGGAAGAAAATCTGTGTGGAATTGCTGCAGCCTGAGTACTGGGAAATGCTTTCTGCCTCCCTTCACTCATCCACCTTCTTCAACTCACCAATGCTGGCCTGTCTGCTCTAACTAGTCTTGAAAAGCAAGCATTCCTCTGACTTTGGATTTTGTTACCCTCAGATTCACTGAGTTGGTGACTGTATATCTAGTGTAGGTCACATTTCAAGAAGAACCTTATGCGGACACTGACTGTCAAGCAGAGACCCAATAGCCATCTGTCTCTTAGCCTACAAAACTTCTTCTATGTAAAAGTTAAAAACAAAGAGGTGCAAACTAACAAATAACTATCTTCGTGCAACGATTTATTGGAATTTTTCTATTATTCACAAAAGAAGCTAAATCTGACTGTAATACATACTAAATCATGTGGAAGGGGGATATTGTGTGTAATTCATTGCTGTTTCCTCAAGAAAAGAAATAAAGGAAGGTAAAATGAATAAAGAAAATGATAGAAGTCACCTTATGATTTCTATGCTAAAATATGTGCCAAAAGATGATTAATTAGAAATGCATTTCTATGGAGGGAATAAAGGGAATTCATTTTTTTCATTTGCTTTGTTTTTCCTCTGCTTAGCTGTGCATGTGGTGCTGGAGATGGAACCGGGTCCTTGCACATTTCAGACAAGTGTTCTCTCTACCACTGTGGCACCTCTCCAGATCCTAGAAATGCATTTCTTCTTTGTTTTCTTTATGTGTTTTGGTTCTATGGATTGAACCAGGGGTGATTTACCACTGAGCTACATCCCCATCCCTTTTATATATTATTTTAAGATAGGATCTCAGTGAGCTTCTTAGGGCCTTGCTAAGTTGCTGAGGCTGGCTTTGAACTCACAATCCTCCTGCCTCAGCCTTCGAGTTGCTGGGATTACAGGTGTGTGCCACATCCCCAGCTAGAAATGCATTTCTGATGGATGTACTATATTTTATTTTGAAGTATATGATTCTTTTTATTATTATTTCAATGGTACATATTTATGGTGTACAATGTGGTCATTAGATAGATACATGTATACTGCATGTAATCATCAAATAAAGGCATCAAACACAGAAATTATACATACAAAAACTAGTCTTCATTTGCCAATACATGTCCTATTGTTTATATCCAGAAGTTTTTCTAGCTGTTCTTTTGATGGGCATATAGTCAGGATTTCTCCCTTGTTAATAGACACAACCATACCTACTAGTGCTCAAAAAATAGCTCCATTCTCTTTTAGTTTACCTCATATGGACATTTCCTACAATATCCCAGAAATTGCCAAGGCAAAGCAAAGCAGAAATAAGAATCTATTCAGCTGGCAAGACTGAATGGATGGAGGAAGCTGATACTTTTTTGGAAGAGAGGTAGGAAAGTTTCTTAGTCAGTTTTTACTACAATAATATTGTATGAGAACACACAATATAAGTAAATGGATTATAAGAACTCCTACATATTTCCTATTCTTATAACTCAAATTGGCTGCAGAACTTGTGCTCCTGCTTATGGGTTAGGTTCAAGTCTAAGTTGTGTGTCATTTATGATTGTGATAAATTTAAAAGAACAATCTCTTACTGAGGTTGTATTCCTCCTTATGGGGTCTAAATGGTGCATAATAGGGCTGATAAGAATATGAAATATCTGGGCCTGTAGAAGCGGCTCAGCAGTCGAGCACTTGCCTGGCATTCTGGAGGACTTGGGTTCGATCCAGAGCACTACATATACAACTAAGTGGAGGAAAAACAAAAACCAGATGAAAAAATAAAACTTAACTCTATCTCTCTTGATATCTATATCTTATACAGAAAAGATATAATAACTTAATAACTCTGTCCCTTCTACACACAATTCATTTGCAAACTATGTCACATGGTCAACCTCAGTGAAGAAATAGAATTTTTCAATGAGGTTAGGGAGAAAGCTGAATATTCAAATCTATTATTAGAAAAACTTGCCCTGGTCAGTAATGGGTTAATAATATGTGACTCCTGCTGATAACAGACCATTACCTTCTCTGGCTTATCAGTGATTCTATTACCTAATAAATCTGGATCTACCATTGTTTGTCATATGCAGAGTAAAACGTTGAAGGCTAAGGTACTCACTCTTCTTTCTCTGGCCTCACTGAGGGTGGACACTAAAACACGAGAAGCAAGAGTCAGAGTATGGGGTGCTAAGTATGCTTGCTTTGCCATCAGGACACCTACCAGGTAAGATTGAGTTGAGAGGGTAATGGAATCATTGAGAACAGGCAATATTTCAAAAGAGCACCCAATCACTAACTCATTCTAGTAACGTTGAATGTTGGGTGTTTCGCACTAAATTACATCAAGAAGATGTACTAGGACTAAACTGCGAGCAGTTCCCCACCTTTGAAAGAAAAGATGTCTCATTCTTTATGATTTCCTGTTCCCCTTCAATAACCACCCTAGAAATTGTAGCTTTCTCTACAATTCTCACCAGTGTGATGATAACAGCTTAGACAGCAGGGACAGAGCGAGCAGCCGATAGAGATGAGTATTTTGAAGATATGGGACACTGGAAAATAAGTTAGAAAAAAGCAAAATGACCCAAGACTTGAGGATTCACTTTCACTCTGCAATAGAAACAGGTTTGTGTCAGGACAACAGTGCAGTTTGTCTTTCCCTCGAACCCTGTAACAAACAGGAAAAGGGAGAACAAAGGGCGACATTCATCTGGCAGACCCAGGAGTCACTTGCTGTTGCAGCCACACACGCTGGTGCCAGCTGTGGAAGTGCTGCTCTCTGCTGCTGCATCTGGGAAATGATCGTTCCACCCCAGGGCTCTGAAAGGTAGAGGAAGGGAGAAAGTGGACACTGCTGATCTAGTTAGTCATTCAGATCCCAGAGGCTTCCAGGTCCAGCAGCACTGGATGAAACTCACTGATTGTGTTATGTGTTAGTCCTTAGGAAGCATCAGGGACAGACAGTAGGAGGCTCATATTGTGTGTAGATCCTGCTGTCTCCTGTGATCTAGCAGCTATGGACAAACCCTCTCTGCCCATCTCTGTACCAAAGCCTGACAACTTCAATTTTATGAATCTTTGGCCCTGAAAGTATGGAAAAAAGAGTTGTCATTTCAAAACAATTTATTTCCCTTGGTGGTACCTGGTAAAGCTTGTAGTGGGCACTTTTAAACAGAAAGATTTGGTATCTCGTCATGAATTTAAAAGCTCTTCCAATTAAAATGAACAATTGCTGACAAGTGGTGAAAAGAAATGTGTAAAAGGGAGCCTGTGAGGGTGACCTGGAGGCTGCACTTTGTTGCATGCACTCAGTGGGCATCAGGTCCCACCCTCTGACTCTCTGCAGGTGCTTCTGACTGTCCCCAGAAAGATGAAGGGCTTTCCCATCAGGCTCTTTGGAAGTCAGTGAACCTTTTTTCTAAGGGACTCATGATGCCCAGGAGAGGTGTGGTAGCCTGGAGAGTGCAGTGGCCCCATCACTGATGTGGTAAAATGCCAATACCTGATGTAAGGACAGCCTAACGAGCAGGGGAATGGGTGGACTGATCCGTGAGAACGGGCAGGGCAACTTCAGATACTGGTAAGGAAGACCAAGGTCTTACCAACAATCCCTGCCCATCTCATAAACTGTGTTTCCTGCTTCTTTAGAAACAGTGCAAAATGTCATTTGTTAATGCGGTAAGAACCAAATGTAGTTTCAATTTCAGTTTTCATTATATCAACTTGAGTTTTGGATGATTGCAGTATCCTGTTTGGATTTCAGCTTCTAAGAAAAGGACTGGTTTTCTGAGGTGCAGAGGAAACGCAAGGAGTGAACAGGGGCAACTGGGTAATTCTCCACTGATTGTAGAACTCCAACCAGGTGAGTTAGCCTCAGAACACGGCCATCCCTGAACCTTTCCCTCAACTGAAAACATCAGTGAATTCCCCAACACAAACTGCACTCTGGGGTTAATATTAATGTTAAAATGTGAATATTCCCAGGGTTCTGCTGTCATCAGTGTTTTGTTTTTCTGATTCTATTCTGAAAAAAAAATCTCGGATGCAAATTGCTTTCTCTCTCTTGCTCTCCTTCTCTCCATATTTTTATTGTGCATTAGACATGTACATAAGATGGGATTTGTTGTGACATATTCATAAATGCACACAATTTCACTCCCCAGCGCTTCCCCCTCACTTCTGCCACCCCTTGTTTCCTTTCCTCTACTAGCTCCCTTTGATTTTCATGAGATTTCTCACACTCTTTTCCTTTTTCTTAACTTCCATATATGACAGAAAAAGCATAAGACCCTTGACCTTCTGAGTTTGACTGATTTGCTCAGCATAATGGTTTCTAATTCCATTCATTTTTCTGCGAATGACATAATTTTTCTTTATGGCTCAATTGTGTATATATACAACATTTTATTTATCCATTCATTTGTTGACAGATATCTAGGCTGGTTCTATAGTTTGGGATTGTGGTTTATGTTGCTATAAATATGGATATGCATGTATCACTGTACTAGCATGACTTTAGTTCTTCTGGATAAATGCTGAGGAGTGGTGTACCTGTGTAATAGGCTTATTCCATGCCTAGTCTTTTGAGGAACCTCCATACTAATTTTATAATACTGGCTAGAATAGTTTATAATCCTACCAACATTGTAAAATTATTTCTTTTTCTCCTCACCCTTTCTAGTATTTATAATTGTTTATATTCTTTTTTTTAACAACCTTACAAGATTTTAACAAAATAATATAAAATGTGTACATATTCTGGATATTGCAATTATCCCCAGGAGCACCCCCCCCAATTACCCTCGCTTATCCCACCCTTCCCCTTCACACTATATCTCTAAAAAAAGTATTAGGTTGTAAAGCATTACATCTTTTCTGGATTTAACACATGCTACTAGACCAACTTTCTCATTGTCCAGGGTCTAGTCCCCACCTCCACAGATGAGTGGAGACAATCGACCCTTAGATCTCTGGATTAAGCTGATTTTACTATTCCTGATGGCAACCATTTAGACTGAAATAAGATGAAATCTGAGTGTAATTGATTTTAATTTCCTTAATTAATAATGATGTTAAACATTTTTTGTGTATTGATCATGTGCATTTCTTCTTTTCAGAATTATCTGTTTAATTTATTTGCCATTTTTTAATTGGGTTATTTGGATTCTTGGTGTTAAGTTTTTTAAACTCTTTATGTATTCTACATATTAATTCTTTTGCCCAAAGAAGAGCTAACAAAGATTTTTCTCCTATTCCACTTATTCACATTCTTCTCTTTACATTCCTAATTGTTTCATTTGCTGTGCAGAAGCTTTTTTATTTGATGTCATTCCACTTATTAAATCTTAGTCTATTTCCAGAGTTTTAGGAGTTTTATTGAGAAAGTCATTGCCTGTGCCTCTATGCCAGAATGTTGACCCTGTGTTTTCTTTTAGGAGTTACATAGTTTCTAGTCTAATTCTTAGATCTGTAATGCATTTTGAGTTGGTTTTTGTGCAAGGTGAGAGGTAAGGGTCTAGTTTCATTCTTCTACATACAGATAACCAATTTCCACAGCCCCGTTTGTTAAAGAGGCTGCCTTTTGTCCCGTGCATGTTTTTGGCAACTTTGTCAAGGATCAGATGACTGTGGATGGTTTTTCACTGTGATATCTAATCTTTACCATTGATATACATGTCTGTTTTTATGCCAGTACTATGCAGTTTTTATTACTATATCTCTGTAATATAATTTGATGTCATGTATTGTGATGCCTTTAACATTGCTTTTTTGCTTAGAATTGCTTTGGCTAATTATATTGCTGTATTGTGTGCAATTATGAATATTTAACAACAAATACCATCATTATATACAACTATAATTCACTAAAAAAATAATTGCTTTGGCTATACTGGGTCTTTTATTCTTCAAATGAATTTTAGAACTATTTTTCCTAGTTCTATGAAGAATTTCACTGGTGTTTTAGTGGGGATTGCATTGAATCTGTATATCACTTTATATAGTATGCCCCTTTTAATAATATTAATTCTACGTATCTATTAATATGAGAGGTCTTTCCATCTTCTGAGGTCTTCATCAATTTCTTTCTTCAGTGTTCTAGAGTTTTCATTTTGTAGGTCTTTCACCTTCTTAGTTAGATTTATTCACTATTCATTTCTCTTGGGGGGGGGGTGTTGTTTGTTTGTTTTAGCTTATTGTGAGCAGAATTATAGTCCCAATTTCTTTCTCAGCAGATTCCTTGTGTCATATAGGAAATCTATTAATTTTTGCATGTTGATTTTGTAACCTGCTACTTTGCCAATTTTTTATAAGCTCTAGCAGTCTTTTGGTGGAGTTTTTTTGTTTATTTGTCTTCGATTTTCTTGTTTTTTATCTCCTATGTATAGGAACATGTCATACACAAATGGTGATAAGCTGAGCTTTTCCCTTCTACTTTAGCCCATGTATTTCCTTCTCTTGTTAGGCAATGCTTTTTAGGTCCTTAAAGGAATTATAAGGTAATGTATATAAGACATCTGTACCAGGACTTGCCTCACTAGATGATTTTTACCTCTAGAAACATATAAACTGTGGAAAGCTGATATAAACATTCCATGAGCAGAGATTTGACATGAGTGTGCCTTGAATAACCATCTGAGATGACATCAAGATCTTGTAATTTACTAAATGGCTTTTCTGAGTTACAGGTTACCATGGAATCTGAATATCCCATGAAGGCCCCCATTTGTTTAGTGGCAAACAAAAATGAGGAGCTGGTGGTGAATTCAGATGCCTTAAAGATTCTTGACAAGATATACCAACCTGTGGTAGTGGTGGCCATTGTTGGGACATATCGTACAGGGAAATCCTTCCTTATGAATTGTCTTGCAGGACAAAACAATGGTGAGTGTGGTCCTGGGGCAGGGGCCATTGCTTGGATTCAGAAATGGGACAAGCAGATAATACTTTATTTAGGGTCATCTTAAGAGGTAATCCCTGCTACTAAAGAAAATTCCTAATTCTTACCATCATATTTATAACTTCTAACCTATCCAAAAGCTCCCTAACCATATCAAAATATCCACCTCAGTGTTCTTCCTGATCCCATTCACTTTCACCTGATCAGGAGCTGAGCTCTGCAATTACTGTCTTCCTCTTGCATCCTTATGTCCAAACTACATGGGCATTGACAGCATATAAGTATAGTTAAGTATATACTTTTATAAAAAATGGATGGGCAGAAAGGTGTACAGTAGAATCCCTCTGTATCCAATATCCAAATGGAGCTACCAGTCAATTTTTTTCTCTATTTCATAGCAAATCTTTGATAAATTAGCATGTTGCTCTCTTTACTCATTCTTTCATGATATGCAAAATAACAGAAAACACAAAGCATATATATACAATATAATTAATAAATATAATGTGAACATTTATATAATTACTCTCCAGATCAAGAAATGAAACCTTACCAGCATTCAAAAACCAAATCAAACATTCTCACCCACTCACCAATGCTCACCAATATTTTAGATTACAGGGTACACTTCTCTTATGTTTAAATAATGGTTCTATGTTCTATTATGCATATATATAAAATAACATTTCAGCCTTCTTTTCACGTTTATGTAAAAGGAATCATGGTGAATATTTTCTTTGGGTCTTGCTTATTTTGCTCAACAAGAAGTTTCTGAGCATCCTGTTTGTCACACATACTTGTAATTTGTAATTTTCATTACATTATAATATGATAATATCTGGGGATACCATAGCTTATTCATCCAGTTATTGTTGATGAGCAGCAGTGTTATTTCCAGGTTTAATCTTTAATGAGTAAGATATTATAAATATTCTTGTATTTATATCCTGGTGCACATGTACAAAAACTTCTCTTGTGTGATATATCCAGTACATATGTCTTCAGCCTTTTTAGGTCATAATAAACAGATTTACAAACTTCATGTGTCATTAACATGCTCTTTATTAGATTTCTACACAACCTACAAAAGTTTGGAAATATAAGACAAAATTTTAACTCTTACTGACCTGTGAACTGTATGGCTATATACTATCTATCTCATTGTAAATACATGCAAATATCTGGACATTTGTATTTCATATTTTGTGAAGTTTTTCACATAAAAAGGGTTGTTATTTTTCTTCTTATTGGGTTTTTTTTTTAAGAGAGAGGGACAGTGAGAGAGAGAGACAGAGAAAGAAAGAAAGAACTTTATTTAGTTTTTCACATGGCCTTAGTTGCTCCAACACTCAGTTGTGTATGTGGTGCTGGGGTTTGAACCCAGATCCTCGTGCTTGCCAGGCAAGCGGGGAAACCGCTTAGCCACTGCTCCAGCCCTCTTGTTGGGTTTTAGAAGAATCTTCTATGATCCTGTTTGGTGTTTCTATTCCTAAAGACTATGCCATGTTTGCCCCTGACAACCAACTTCCTCTCTGGCTCAGTGGCTCAGCACCATCAGGGCTTGTAACTCAGTCTACTAAACTCTAGATGTCTTCCCCTTTCTCTCCATACCCCTCCTTCCCTCCCCTCCAGCTCTTGCTCTGATTGTTTTTCTTCCCCTCTCTCATTCATTTCATTTTCCCTCTCCCCTCTTCTCTTTTGCTTTCCATTCTTCCATTAGGAACCAAGCACAGTGTTTTTGTCTTTGTCATTCTTTTAAGGGAATTATTTTCATCAGTGAGAAGAAGACACTTTTTCTTGCCTGGAACAAATAAATTTACAGGTCATTTTTGAGGGTGACAAAGTTGAAAACCCCTAAAAGCCAGATAGTAGAAAAGTTTCAACAGCACTGTTTTTATTTTGTACTCAATATAACATCAAGCAACGATGAGTTATTTCCCAATGCTCTGCTAAGGGCGTTTATAGTTATGAGGTAGTTTAAATATCTCAACTATGATTCCCTTACCCTCTCATGTCATAGTTAGAACAGAAATAAAGAGAATCACTTCCTGTCAAGGTCCATCAACAAAATCAGGTCACTTCTCTCTCTTTTGAGATGACTCACTTTGATTTTGTATAGGTTGGATTTTTGAGAGTGATGATTTCTCACCACACTCTGTCCTCTCTAAAGCTAGGAGCACTGGGAGTTAGGCTTATTCCACATTAATCAGCAATCAGATGCTAGCACTGCATCAGAAAGTGCAGACTTCCTACCACTTTGTGGACCTCACATGAGCTGTGGGAAAGGGATGGCCCAAGTCATGCTGGAATAATTCTCTAGGAATATTTTTCATATCCATATCCATTCTATTCTAGTCAAATGAAGGAAGCATTACTATATGCAGATGGTCAAAGTCTTGGACTGCTGTTCGGATCATGTCATCCATTAGTTCCAGGGACCAGGCTTCAAATCCTCTCCCTTGTAGGACTAACTTTTTGGAAATAAAGGCCAATGGGTGCCACAGGTCTTTCCTGATTTCCATTCATTTATATCCTCCAGATGAGTCAGTGAAGCAGTTCATTATTTGGTTGAAAAGGAGAAAGCAAAAATCTCCAATAGTGAGAAAGTAGGAGAGGAGACCTGCAAAAGCTATTGTTTCAGTATAAGTCCTTGTAAGACATAGATAACCCAAAATGTTCTCTTTCCATTATTGTAACAAATACCTGAAATAGATCAACTTATGAAGATAAAAGTTTGGCTCACAGTCTTGGAGGTTTTAGTCCATGATTCTTTGACCCTGATGCATTTGCGTCTGTGGTAAGGCAGCTCATCCTGGCAAGGAGCTCATGGCAAAACAAAGCTGCTCACTATCGCATTCCCTCTGCCCGCAGAGAAGACGCGACACGTGATTAGGTTGGGAGAGCTTTATTTGGTCGACCTTCTTCTTCTTCCTCTCTCTTCCCTTCTCCTTCCCGAACTCTCTCTTCCCGAAAAATCCGCCCACATATATACAGCTCACAGCACACGTGACCAATAGATTCATATGTACCAATGGGCTTCTGACTTT
>PVKS010021140.1:0-35696 GCA_004027875.1 Aplodontia rufa | reverse complement strand
ATCAGCTTAACCCAGAGATCTAAGGGTCGATTGTCTCCACTCATCTGTGGAGGTGGGGACTAGACCCTGGACAATGAGAAAGCTGGTCTAGAAACATGAGTTAAATTCAGATAAGATGTAATGCTTTACAATTTAATACTATTTTTAGAGTTATAATGGGAAGGGGAAGGGAGGGATAAGGGAGGGTAATTGGGGGGGGTACTCCTGGGGACAGTTGCAATGTCCAGAATATATACACTTCTTATACACATTTTATATTGTTTTGTTAAAATCTTGTAAGGTTGCTCAAAAATAAAAAAATTTAAAAAAAATATGTGTCCAGACTTTTTGGCAACAGCACATCGTATCTTTGGAAAACAATTAATATGTATGTCAGGCTGTGTCTCTGTCTCATAAGCCTCTCCCACCCTCCTCACCTCCATAGTTAGGACATCTCCAGAAGTCTTCATCCCATTTATGCGAGCAGCTTTTCTAAGTTGTTGTAAGCCCTGCTCAGGTTTGTTGTTGACAATCAGCCACCGAGCTGACTCTGCAAGCCACCTGATCAAAGAAGACCGAGAAGTGTAGTCAACTGTCACATGGTATTTTCCATGTCACTGTCATCCTGGATGTCCTTCTTCTTCAAATGCAGACATGGAGTTCTATTAGCTCCCTCTTAGTTGGATGCACATTTACTATGGAGCTCATAGCATGGGAGAACGAGGGACATAGCTATACGCACCTCCAAGCTCCTCATAGGGGCATAAGAAATACTCCTTCACAATGTGTTCTTTTCCTAAAATAAGCACCCCCAAAGTCTTTTGGCTTACTAAATATCTCACGCAGTCTGGAATCACTCCTGCTCCTGCCACTGTGATGGAATCTGGATCCACAAGCATCTCAATCTGCCTCAGCATTCTCATCTATGTAATGGGGACAGTGACATCACCAAGTCTGCAGATTTGTTGTGAAGTTGAATGGCACAATGATGAGTATGTCAGAGGGTACTCCCTCTTGTCTGCCTGAACTCATCCTATTAATCTATTAATCTGTAATTGTCTCTCTGAGACAATTTCTAACCAAATAGGCCTCCTCCACTGAACCAGTCTCATGGGAGGTGGGACATCAAAGCTTTTCTTAAGGCTTTCTAAAGAGAGGAAAGGAAGAAGATGCATGGAACAATTGATGTAAGGTGGCCACTCTGCCTACATTTTCCATATGCAGAAACAGTGCGGCTCCTTCATTAAATTAAATAGCTATGGTTAAATCTGTTTTTCTTTCTCTCATCTAATATCACCTCCAAAAATAAAAATCACACAAATCTTCTCTATTGGGCATTTCTTTACAAAGTCATACAGACAATTACATGGCCTGGTGGAGGCTATCTTATCTTCAAGTGCTTTCCTCTGTAAAGAAAAACATTTTATTGCTTTATATCTTTTCAATATTTTTAGTTTTTCATGAAGCATCTTCTTAACCACTAATTTCAACCTTTAAAAAAATACAGGACCTAGAACATAACAGTGTGTTATTACCACAAATTGTACTAAAAGTAATACAAAAAAAGATAAAGTTATGAAGGTAAATATCTTCTTTCTCTCATTTAATATCACCTCCAGAGATGCAAATCACCCAAATCTTCTATATTGAGCATTTCCTTACTATAATCTGTAATCTGTAATAATTAATATAGTGGGATATCTTGCATTCTGTCTAATTTAGTAACTCTAAGTTAAATAGAAATTTCACATAAACAGAATACTTTTTTATATATTTTGCAATACTTGGGATATAATTTTATAAAAATATTTACCAGTTATATTAAATTGAAATATTATTCGGGGGTCCTGAAAGGAACAAAATTGGAAAAAAAGAAGCAGCAGCAGATGCAAGCTCGAATTTTCTTGAGTGGGTTTTTTTAATAGGTACTGTGATTGCCAAGGATGTCAGAGTCCAGATGCTTCACTCTTCCAAAGTAAATTCTGCCCAGTGACTGTCCAGGGAGTTTCCAGGCCTTCAGTCCTACACTGGGGCTCCATCATTGGCCCCTCTTGTTTGGTTGCTCCAGCTTCTGAGACTGAGCAGCTCCTTGTTTCTCTAGCTTGCCAGCCTGTGGACAGCCATTGTGGAACTCTCTAACTTCTTGTCATATAACCCCAACAAATACACTGTGATTCACTATAAGGCTCACCAGAGATGGAGATGTGACAGCAATGCAAAACAACTGAAAGACCGGACCTCCTCACCACACTGATGGCAACCAGGCTCTGCAGACTGCCCTTCTGGATCCATATTTCCAGACTCAAGCCAGGATTTGCTCCAACAATAACAGAAGCCATTCCATCCTACAGTTGCAAGCTAACAGAATATCTAAAACCATTGTTCCACAAACAACCCGGTGAGAGTGATCCAGTTTCTTTCTTGTCTCCACTAGGATGGAATTTCTCAGACTCAGACTATGCCTAACATAAACCTTCACATCTTTCCTTATGGATAAGGATGACGTCAAGGCCTCTCACCCATTGGCCAAAGTGATGACTGAAGTAGCCAGTATCACCCAAAACTGTTCTTGCTAGTCTTGCCCCCAGTGGAACAGAGTGGATCTTCCCACTCCTGGCTGCCTTTCTGTTGTTCTTTTTTTCCTATGTTTTGGCCACTGCATTTTTTTTATTCAGAAATTTATTTGTTGAACAATCACACAATCTTTTAACGAAATAATATAATATGCATATAGATTCTGAAGATTAGATTTACCCCCAAGAGTGCCCCCCCAATTACCCACCCTTATCCCTCCCCCCCTTCCCAAAACATCTCTAAAGATGTATTAGGTTGTATAACATTACACCTTATCCGGATTTAAAACATGGCCATTGCATTTTTTATCCTGCTTGTTTTGTTGCTTCCCACCTATAGACTATCCACCTTCAGATGATGGCTCAACAGGGATTCACTCCTATTCCCACCACTGACTGTCCACTATTAGACCAGTCAAGCATCCATTTTCAGGGCTTGGGACAATCTGAAGAATGAGGAAAGAGGCCAGGCCCCAAGTTAGGCGGGGACTATGTCTAGATCCAGCAGGAAGAAGATTCAAAAGACTAAGCTTTCTCCTTTATCATCCCCTGAAGGAATTTCAGGGCAATGCCTCTCTGTGGGGAATTGGGCAGGAAAGATTAGGGACCCTTGTTTGGAAGGCCCCACCTATCTCCATTAACAGATATTATGTGAACATTAACAGATATAATGTGAACCTAAGGACCTCCCTTCATCCCCCCACTTTGTATTATCAGAAGAGCTCACTTCCCTGAAGTATAAAGAGTAGACACTATTTTTCAAAAGATTGCCCAACCATCCCAAAGAACATGGACAGAGATACAAGTTTGAGTTAGAGTATCCTAATAAGGGAAATCCCACTATTTAAGGTCCCATACATATTGCATCTCAGGCATCTAATATAAAACTAGGAATGGACTTTTGACACATGTGCAATAAGCTTTATGGGCAAGGCACTAAAATCTGTCAATCACCCCTTGTTTAGCATAAATCACCCCAACTAAAAAGCCCACCAAATCAAACAATTCAGATGGGTATTGAAGCCCAGAACCCCTGTGAGCAGCAGGGCAGAAGCCTCTTCTCTGTCCCCACTGCACCCTCCAAGCATATCTTCATCCACTAAACTCTTTTAACTATTGGAAGAAAGAAATAAGGAAGAAAGACAGAAAGAAAGAAAGAAAAAGAAAGAAAGAAAGAAAGAAAGAAAGAAAGAAAATTATTCAGTGTTCTTAGTTTGATTTGACGGTCCTACTTGCCCTGCTTCTCAAATTGCACACAGGCACCTGTTCCAAGAATACATCCTCAGGTGCAGAACTAAGACAAAGTGGATTTTTATGTCCTGATTCTATGTACATTCCCCTCCCAAGAGCGTATAAGAGAAAGAAGGAAAGAGAGCTCATACCTTGAGGTCACAAGCACTAAAAATGTTGGTATAGACACAATTAGCTGGAGTGTGAACCAGTTTCGAACAGCAAAAGCCAGGCCTCCCAATGACATCTGTCCAAGACTAGTACCACAGATTGTCATTATCATTCCTGTAGCTTGGAAATCTGTCCTTGTCCATTCTACAACTAAAAGAAAATAAAACTGAATGTTTACTTCAAGCAAAGGTAGAATATCAAGGTCAAAAGCAAGGCTGGGTAAATGTCCAAGAGTCAGGGTCGACTTACTGAGAATGATAGAATTTGCCAAGATGGTTGTGGTAGACATGCCAGACAGGAGGCGTAGTATGCAGTAAATCAGGAGTGAGGGAGCAAAGGCAGCAGCGGTGTCACTGATGGTCAGCTGGAGTAAAGACCATATGAGAATTAACCTCCTCCCAAACCTATGGAAAAGGAAAGATTAGATTATGGGGACAATAACAATTGTGGTAAAAATTAGCACAGAGAAAGCATTTCACACCTATTAAAAAAATCCATAAACAACCAACAATGCATATTCTCAAAAGCAATTCTCCCTCTTTATAAGTAGATACTGTGTGACCAAAACTTCTTCAATTTATTAACAGTAGTATTGACATCAGTTCAATCTATTTAAGAAATATTGCACATTAGAAGTTTTAACACATCAAAAATATCTCTTGATTGTTCCGTGTGTTTGAATATTTTAAAATAATTTCACTACCCATCTTTAATGGACAAATTCATCTGGGAATTACATGGGTATTTTCTGAAAGAACTATTGAATTTGGATTCTGCCATTCCTTCTAGTTTTATTTTAATTTTGAATTTCATGGAGTATACTTTTAGCTCAAACTTTGCTATTTTTACAATATCAGGATTTGGTATTAGAAAAGATATATAAATATGTCAGTATATGTTTCTCATTTGATGGTTTTCTTTGAACGGTTGTTAGGGAGTTTCATATATTTTACTGACACATACTGCTAGTGAGACGATCATTTATTAATAAAGTGACTAGTCTTAAATTTTCTTTTAGGCATCAGGAAATCTTCTTCATACTTTAAATTTTTTGAAAACTAATTTTATTTTATTTCCTTCAACGGTGTCCCATTTGTTTTGGTTAGTATTTGTTTTAAATTATATATTGTTTGATAATATGCTCAAAATATTTGAGAACATGTTTTCTAAATGTATAATACTGCATTATTTTGTTGACCAAAATAATATAACAGTGAAGTGTTGGTTGTTACTAATAGGAGCTCTGTAGAAATAAAGAGAGGCATTGGCTTTGCTGTATTGTCAAATGAGCATTTTCTATTCCTGTTCATCTTCACACAGACTCTTTTCCTTTTACCTATTTTATATATTGAACTGGTGGCCTCAGCTCTCATTGCTTCCTTCTTATATTGCCAGTAGCTGGGAGGGCCAATTAGAAAAACTTTTATGGGTTTCAAACTGCTTATGACAACTTATGCTTTCATGAGTGTGGGAAAGGGTTGTTGAAGTTAACTTTAAAAAGTGACTTCTCCCTCTTATCCTGCATGAAAATATTGCACTCATTTAAACTATTTTCCTCTTGGTGTTTCTCTCTCTTTCTTTCAGATCTCTTGATCTCTGTCTTTCTCTCCCTTCTCCCCTCCCCCTCTTTATTTAAAATCCAAACAGGCCAATTCCATTTTCCTGAGCAAGAAAGCTTCATTCATTACTTCATCAAAGCCAATTAGTACTTTATTAAACTGGGCTGAAAATAAGACAAGTTGGAATCCAGAGTTGTGGGAAGCCGAAAGAACCTGGACCTGGCTGTAAATGTTAGAGAACTATTATGTCACACAATCCAGTGAGAATCAACCTTTGCTGCTCAAATAGTTGTGAGTTTTCAAAGGAAGATGATAGTAAAAGTTAATCCTTAACACAGAAAAAAACAAAGAAACAAGAGCGTACTGTTTCTTTCCATGAAAACAACTCCTTCAGTTCTTTTCATTGCTTCCACATCCAGTTTTCTACCAATGCCTTTCTTTTAGCAATACTGCCTCAGGACTGATTGAAATGATGGACACAATTGAAATGATGTCTTTTACTTCATTTGTATAAATGTTTGGAGTAGTGTTATTGTTAAAACATGTTGCAGAGATGGAGCAGCTTCCCACTCACCTGATGTGCAGGCCCAGGCCTTTTCTGGACCGGGGCCCAACATGGCGTAGAGAGGCAAGGAAGAACTGCACCCAGAGTAGCTCCCACCCAGCTGACACTGGTCCAGGCCTCTTCTGGTCCAGGTCTGGCAGAAACCCAGGACACCCCTGGGTAGGACACACACCCAGAGCAGCACCCACTCAGCCAACACCTGATGGGCAGGTCTAGGCCTTTTTTGGTCCTGGGCCCTGCACACATCTAGGTCAGCCCCAACAAGGAACCCCACCTCGAGCAGCCCTGTCCACCTGAAGTGCCAGCCCAGCCCTCTTCTAGTCCTAGGCCTAGCAGGTGACCAGTAGCCCCCAGGGAGGAGTTCCATCTGGAGTAAGCTAGAGCCCCCACTCAGCTGAAGGGCTGGCCCAGGGCTCTTCTAGTCCTGGGCCAGAAGGCACCAAGATACCCCTGAGCAACCAGATACCACCCAGAGCAGCCCAGCTGCATTACATACTCACTGATCCAGATGAATTGGGCCTGTATCCACCACCAAGGATCTTAGGTTCCATTGTGGCATGTAGACAGGCCACTTCAGATACACCCTGCACTTTTGAGAAATAACCATGCATCCCCACTGCTGCACTTCAACTATGCAGCAGGTTGCCCAAACTACCCAACAGGTTTGAGATCGGCACCCTTGAGCCTAGATCCAAAAGATGCAGCAAAACAAGGCTTTAGGCAGAAACAACTTTCTGGAGGGAGGTGTTCATCAAAGGGATGATGTCTAACCCAACCTTTTGACTTGCAAAGAAGAACCACCTGGAGACCTGCATTGGTTCCGTGAGGTGAATCTCAATTCAGAGATCCAGAAGAAGCACTTCAGAAATTAAGAATCAAACTAGGAAAGGTTCACCTCAAACCCACGACTCCCCTAAAAAGAAGCCCACAGATAGGGAGAGAATGAAAATCTAGGAAAAAATTTCTAAATTACTAAAAGGAACTGTAAACTAAAAGAAGAAATAATGAAGGAACTAAAAGAAAATCAAGAGATGAAAAGCTCCATTATCAAAGAAATACACACACTGAAAAAGGAAGTAACGGAACTGAAATTGTCAGTCAATCACATTAGAGGAAGAATGGAAGAATTTAATAATAAGCAAGCTTCTGTGGAAAACAGGACCTCAGCTTTTGAAGAAAGAACATCTGACAATGAGGATAGGCTGAGTAAGCTAGAGCACACAGATGACAAGAAAAAATTCACACAGCATGAGCAGAATTTTCAAACTATCTAGGATTAAATCAGAAGAAACAAATTAAGAGTAATTGGGATACAAGAAGAAAGTGAAACCCAAACTAATGACATAAAGAAAATTCTCAACAAAGTAGTTAAAAAAATTTTCCCATATTAAAATAGAATCTGATGTGCTCATCCAGGAAGTCTATAAGACACCAATAGGCCTAATCAAAAGAGAAGTTCACCAAGACACATCATATTCAAACTGTATATAAGGGAAAGAATATTAAATGCTAGAAGAGAGAAATGACAAATCACTTTCAGAGGCAAACCAATAAGGATCAACATAAGATCCAGTAAGCAGATCTTTCAATGTCTGAATGACCACAATTTCAGCCAAGAACACTATACCCAGAAAAACTCAGCTTCAAATTCGATAAGGAAATAAGAACATTTCATGAAAAGATCAAATTTGCAGCATTCATGAACAGAAAATCAGCATTACAAAGAACCCTCAAAGATAAACTCCAGACAGAATAAGCAAACAATCCTCAAAATCCACAGAGGAAATTCACAAAAATACGTGCTATCAATAGACAATGAAGACAGCACAGAACTTACTAATAAAACACAATGACTTGTAATATCTAGAATCTATGCATATTTTATATTATTTTGTTAAAAACTTGTATGGTTGTTCAAAAATTTAAAAAAAATTAAAAAAAAACATGATGACTGTGAACCACAACCACATAACTATTCTAACACTGAATGTGAACGTTCTCAATGTACCAATCGAAAGACACAGATAAGCAGATTGGATCAAAAAACAAAATCCAACAACATACTGCTTACAGGAGACCCACATTACAGCCAATGATTGCCACAGACCGAGGGGGAAAAACTGGGGGAAAAAATCTACCATGTATATGGCCCAAGAATGCAAGCTCATGTTGCTATACTTATATCCCACAAAGCAGATTTCAAACATAATCTAATCAGAAGAGATAAAGAAAGCCTAGTAAAGGAAACAATACAATAGGAAGATATAACCATAGTAAATATATACTCTCCAAGTACCAACACTCTGAAATATGATGATAAATTACTCCATGATATAAAACCACTTGTGGTACCAGGAGACTTCAAAACTCCTCTGTCACCAATAGACAGAGTGCCAAACAAACAAACAAAAAAAAACAATAAAGATATCTCCAGTCTAAACAACTCCAGAAATCAATTGGACTTATCAGACATCTACCCCCAAATTAGCTGAATATACCTTCTTCTCAGCAGCACATGGATCCTTCCCCAAAATAGATCATATTCTAGTTCACAAAGGAAATCTCAGCAAATACAAAAAAATAGATATTATTCCACAAATCCTATCAGACCATGATGCTGCAACCAGAGCAATTAACTGTAAAAATTATAACAGAAAACACATGTACATGGAGATTAAATAATACCCTATTAAATGAAGAATGGATCCAAGTAGACAGAAGAGCAGAAATCAATAAATTTTTGGAGGAGAATGAGAATGAAGACATAACATATCAAAGCTTCTGGGACAGAATGAAAGCATTCTTAAAGGGAAATATGATAGCACTGAGTGCCTACATTAAAAATGAGTAGAAATCCCAAATAAATAAGCTTATGCTCCACCTCAACTCCCTACAAAAGGAAGAACAATTTAATTCCAAAGCCAGCATAAGACAGGAAATAATCAAGATCAGAGCTGAAATAAATGAAATTGAAAACAAAATAAACAAGAAAAAGAATCTTTTTAAAAAAAAAAAGAGTTGCTTCCTTGAAAAAATAAATAAACTGACAGACCCTTAGACAATCTCAATAAAAGATGGAGAGAAATGAAGCAAATCAACAAAATCACCAATTAAAAGGGAGTGATCACCACTGACCTCACAGAAATCCAACAGATAAGAACATATTTTTTGCTTTTTTTATTGAGAAATTTATTTGTTGAACAATCATACACATTTTTAACAAAATAATATATAATATATATAGATTCTGAAGATTAGATTTACCCCCGCATGCCCCCCCCAATTACCCACCCTTATCCCTTTCCGTCCCCTTCCCAAAACATCTCTAAAAAAAGTATTAGGTTGTGTAACATTACACGATATCTGGATTTAACACCTGATAATAGACCACCTTTCTCAATGGCCAGGGTCTAGTTCCAGCCTCCACAGATGAGTGAAGACATTCGACCCTTGGTTCTCTGGACTGTGCTCATTTCACTCAGCATAATTTCTTCCATAGCCATCCATTTACCTTCAAAGGCTACAATATCATTGTTTCTAATTGCTGTGTAAAATTCCATGGTATATATGTACCACAGCTTTTGGATCCATTCATCCAGGAGGAGAACATATTTTTAAAAATTATAGTCCTCTAAATTAGATAATCTGGAAGACATGGACACATTTCTACACAAACAAATTGATGCAGGACAATATTGAAAACCTAAACAACCCAACAAGGCACTGACATAAATATAGCAATGAAAAGCCTTCCAAAGAAGAAAAGGTGGATTCCCTGCTAAGTCTTACCACACTTATGAGGAAGCGCTAACATCTCTCCTTAATAAGCTATTCCAAGAAATTTAAAAGGGGGGAACTCTCCCAAACACTTTTTATGAGGAAGACATAGCTCTGATACCAAAACCCAACAAAGACATATAAAAAAAAAAAAGCCTACAGAACAATATCCCCAATGAACATCAACAAAAAAAATCTTTAAGATAGTTCTAGAAAACTGCATTCAAAAACGCATGAAGAAAATAATTTATCATGGTCAAGTGGGTCAAGTGGGCTTCATTCTAGGGATGTAAGGTTGTTTCAATATATGCAAATCAATAAATTTGATTCATCACTTAAACAGAATTAAGGACAAAAAACGTATGATCATTTCAATTGATGCAGAAAAAACCTTCAATAAAATCCAGCACCCATTTATGCTCAAAACTCTGAAAAAAACAGGGATCAAAGGATTTTAACTTTGCAAAGGCCATATATGCCAAACCCTCCGCTAGTATAATACTAAATAGAGAGAAGCTGAAAGTTTTTGCACTAAACTCAGGAACAAGACAAGGCTGCTAACTCTCACCACTTTTATTCATTGTAGTCCTTGATACCCTGGCTGGAGCAATCAGGCAAGAGAAGGAAATCAAATGGATAAGAATAGCAAGGGAGGAAGTCAAATTCTCCCTTTTTTGCTGACAATATTATCCTGTATCTGGAAAATCCAAAAAGCTCCACAAGAAAACTGCTTGAACTTATAAACATATTTATCAAAGTGGCAGGCTACAAGATCAACACTCGTAAATTAATAGCTTTCCTTATACCAGCAATAATAGGGCAGAAGGAGAAATCAGGAAATCTGTCCCATTCACAGTATCCTCAAAAAGAATAAATTACTTGGGAATTAATCTAACAAGGGAAGTAAACTCTACAATGAAAATTATTGAACACTGAAGATAGAAATTGAAGGAGACCTGAGAAGATGGAAAGATATTACATGCTCTTGATTAGGCAGAATTAATATAATTAAAATGGCCATTCTGCCAAAAGTGCTATATATATTTAATGCAATTTCCATCAAGATACCAATGACATTCTTTACAAATATAGCAAAAGCAATTCTCAAATTATTTGGAACAACAAGAAACCCAGAATAGCCAAAACAACACTAAGCAAGAAAGACAAAACAGGTGGATTTGCAATACCAGATCTAAAATTCTACTATAGAGTTGTAGTAACAAAAACAGCATGGTACTGGTATCAAAATAGGAATGAAGACCAATGGAATAGAATAGAAGACTCTGAGAGAAAACCACACATTTTTAAACATTTGATCTTTGACAAAGGGGGTCAAATAATAACATGTAGAAATGACAACCTATTTTAAAAATGGTGCTGAAAAAACTGGACAGGCATTTGCAGGAAGTTGAAATTAGAACCTTATCACTTACCTTGCACAAATATCAATTCAAAACAGATCAAGGAACTGGGAATTAAATCAGCCACCATATAACTGCTAGAAGAAGAGTTAGGACCAACACTCCAGCATTTGGGAGTAGGCAAAGACTTTCTAGACAAGACTTCTAAAATGAAAGAATTGAAGTAAAAAATCAGTGAGTGGGATGCCATTAAATTAAAAAGCTTCTGCATAGCCAAGCAATTGGTCAAAATTGTCAAAAGACAACCTACTCAATGGGAGATAATCATGGCCTGTGATGCCTCCAACAGGGCACTAATATTCAAAATTTACAAAGAACCCAAAAAACTTAATATCAAATACACAAAGAATACAATCAATAAATGGACTAAAGAGCTAAATAGAAACTTCTCAACAGAGGAAATTGAGCAAGCCAATGAATACATAAGAAAGTGTTCTAAATCACTAGTAATCAGAGAAATGCAAATCAAAACTACATTAAGATTTCACCTCACTCTTACAAGAACAGCACTCATAAATCAATAGCTTTCCTAAACTCCAGCAGCAATTCTGCCAAAGAAGAAATCAGGAAATCCATCTCATTAACAATAACCTCAAAAAGAATAAATTACTTGGCATTAATCTAACAAAGGATATAAAGGATCTCTACAATGAAAACTAGCAAACATTAAAAAAGGAAATTGAAGAAGAACTGACCAGATGGAAAAACATTCCATGCTTTTGGTTAGGCAGAATCAATATAATTAACAATATAATTTACCTCCTACCACCCCTGAGAAGCCAAGTAATACTTTGCAATTATTTTATTCTAGAAAATTCACAATTTTATATATATATATATACACTCACATTTATAACTGTTATGGGGGAAATTTAGAAGAATCAAGAGATTGGGGAGTGGGTGATGTGGTAATGACTCTGTTAAGATTGAATGCATATCGTGTTATTACTTTATATGCATTTATGATTATACAACAATTCAACTTCTTAATAGAAACAAATAAACAAACAAAAAGACTGGCTGAGTATTTGTATGTGTATTCTGCTTAGCAGACCAGGTTTGACCTCAGCCAGAGTATGTGGTCCTCAGCTTCCTTATAGATTTGAAGTAAGAGATGCCAAGCCCCTGGTCTAAGCCACATTCTCAAACATGTTCACTAAAAAACTTACATCCTCCTTCAGGTGGTAGAAGACAGGGAACAGAGATCTGGGATGCTCACCCTTGAACAGCACAATGTTTTTCACACACACACACGCATATATATAATTAACTAGATTTTGATGGCATCCACTACTATTTGAATCTTAAATTTCTGACAGTCCATTTGTTCTATTGTCTCCATATTCTACAGTTCTGAAAACTTAACAGACAAGGTTGAAGTAAGTTTGAAATACAGTAGGAATATATTTTGTTTTTTTAAAAGATTATTTAACATTTTAAAACTATTTATTATTTATAGCCCCTTAATTTTAAACTCTGACTTTACGAAACGAAACTATGCAGTTTACCCTTTTAGCAACCATATGAAGGGTAAGCAAACATTCACAGTTACCCATCTCTTTAGTGATTTTGTTGAGGGACCTGGGGGGTCCAGAAAAGCTTGTTCCCACACTGCCACAGTACAGAGTTCCCAGTGGCAGCTTTCACTGAAATTTATAGGTCTTGACTCTATTCTAAGAAGCAATTCTTTCCCACACTTATCAGAATGCAGCAATGAAAATGGATATTTAGACACTTAGACCTCCTGACTGAATGATATAATTGTCATTATTTGTGTACCCACACTTAGGTGACCAAGGAAAATTCTTGAATTTATGTGGTATAACAAAAATAATTGTCATTACAAGCTCTCTCTCTTGCGTTGAGAAATTTTTGTACCCACCCTCCACAGTAATGTACAGAAAAAAAAAAAACATTGTCCTATTGGTAATACTTTGGGGGGGGGGGGAAGGAGTATTTTTTCTTTTTTAAAGAGAGAGAAAATCAATTTTTATTTATTTTTTCACCTGACCTTCATTTCTCTGACATTTAGTTGTATACGTGGTACTGGGGTGTGAATCCAGGTCCTTGCACATGCCAGGCAAGCGCTTTAACCACTGAACCACCACTCTAGTCCCAGAGTAATTTGTTTAAGTTCAGAAATTTTAGAAGGATTTCATAATATAAATTTAACAAAGGGTCAATAACTAGAAAAGATATAAGAAAGTTATAGGTATGGAAATAGTTTAGTAAGAAAGTTGAGAGGAGAAAGAAATTTTTCTTGAAGAGAAAAAGATCCTATGGTATAAAGTAATAATTTTGTAGTAAAGTCCGAGATGAAAACAAACACAAAAATTAAGGATGTAGACTAGTTATAGAGTGTCTAAGTAAGTTGCAGAAGTTTTTTGATGGGTAAATTTCAAAGAGTTTGTGAGTGTGGTTAAGTTGACTATAAATAGCACTGTTTTTCTAAGGTCAGATTTTAGTGTACTGATACAGAGCAAAGTCTAATTCTCTAGGTTTAGCAATAGGGGTTACTTAAGTCATTGGTATGCTTTCCTATCAATAATTTCTTGTGTTTGTTAGACTTTATTTCTTAGGGGGGAAAGTCTTAAAATTTTTCAATTTTTACCTGTTTCAAGGTCTTCAACAATTGCTCCATAACCAATTAAATAAGGAACTGTTATTATTTTAGGTTATTACAATATAGACAACACCCTGGACATATGTAACTAGAGGTATGTATACATTTAAGATCTAAATGGTTAAGCTTTGTCTAAGTACTATGTAAAAGTCTGCAACATGAAAGCTTAAGTGACTAATTCAGGCAAGTAATCAATAAGTGCTGTGTTGTATACATTGAGTCTGATGTGAAAAAGTAACACTCTCTTTAAAACTTAGCTTATATCTGTTTGATGCATTTATATATCAGATAAGTTTATTTCTGATCATTAACACTATTTCTCTTGTTAATTTTACTTTGTATTTTCCTAGTAAAACTTTATAACTGTTGCCTGTTAGTGGTTTAGAGAAGTACCACTTCTAACAGAACAACCTGAGTTAATAAGCCATCATCCACAGGACAGATAAGACACAACAATAACTTCCGAGATTGGTACTACCCTAATTAAACAAAGGAAGTAACTATAAAATTATAGACATTAAAGTTAAAAATCCACTGCTACAACTTTAAGACTAGTGAAGCTGTCAGTTTAAAAACCAAAACTTGCAGACCAGAGTCAAGGAAATAAAAGCGCTAAGGAAAAAAAACAGCCAAAATTTGGCCCTTTCCCTCTTAAGTCAGCCAAAACATAGAGGGTATAACAGAATTTCACAAACAGGCTGACCTCCTATCAGGGGGATGAGGAGGATCCTAGAGAACAGGAAGCCAAAAGTGTTATAAGTTCATTTTATTAGTGCTACCTCTATTTGGTAGAGCCAACTTCTACCAAATAGAGGTAGTACTAATAAAAAGGCAGTTTCACAGAAATCAAATAGCAGATATCTTAACTATAACCCAAGAGGATACCTAAGCCATTATAAAAACTAAATGTTATGTTTATAATAACTCTGTTAATATTTCCAAATTCTTAAGAGGCCCCCACTCACACATTAATGGCATGTGAGACTCTACCCTAGAGTTAATAATGAGTCACTGTCTTCATGGTTTTCAGGGACTGACTGATAATACTGATTGCTTTTATGCTAATTGTTTACAGAAAAGAATCCTTTGCTGTCTTGTTTATTGTTTTCTTCACATAATCTTTGCCCTATGTATGCCTTGTCCAGGCACCTGCCAACCACTACCATGGACCTCTCGACTAACCTGATATATGAATCCAAAACAAACTCCTCTTCTACTGAGGGCCTCAAGACAGTCCTCTGCAGAAGGACCCTGACTTCCATCCCCTTTCACTGCCCCTTTCAGCCTGAAGCAACTGTAGTGATAATTAGCTCTTTCCATGAAGGTAGCTAGAGGCACTTCTTTGGTGGGGGGCAGGGGATGAATAAGAATAGTTGTTAATCAGGCAAACAGGGTAATGGGCCTCAATTAAGTTCCTTTATTAAATGTAAAGACCACTCCAGCGAGGTTAACTTGCAGAAACATTCGAAACATTCTATCTAACTCCTTTGTTCTGTAACTGTGGGAAAATGAAAGGTCGGGGCAGACCTCAATGGAAGTACAAATTCAAGAGCTGAAGGGCACAGCCAATCAGAAGGTCATGGGCTGAGTCAGCAGCCTTAGTACATTTCCAGTGCCTGTTCAACATGGATTTTGATCAATGCCCCTATCCAGAAATTATATAAGCCCTTGGACTAGTACATTTCAGTGCAAATCTTAGTATCTGTTCCCTTCTTGCTTGCAGAGTTCTTCTTACTTAAATTAATCCCATTCCATTCATTCTTGCCTTCTATTGTTGTCTGTGGATTTTATTCTTCAAATTTTGGAGACAAGAACCCAAAAAGAAATTGGTGAAGCAAAGAATCTAGTTTCATCTCAAACTCTGGTTTCACCAGGACAGGAAGGCTAAGCTCTTCCATAAATTACATTTGTTGTGATGCATTCAAGCAACAATTGGCATTATGCTGGTGGATGGAAAAAGATACCTCAGTTTTCCCGCATTTCTAGGAGTGACAAATTTGGGTTGGGGTAATGATCGTTTATTTTAAAAGAGATATTTAAAGGCACTGGATTGAAATTCTTATTCCACAAGTTGTGGTAACAGTTGTTATTGGATTAAATACACTACGTGGTTGAAAAAGTCATCTTCAGAAAACTCTTTTGTCAAAGGAAAAAACGAGGACGATTGCCCTAAACTCCAATACACCATAAATGACATGTTGCCATGGACTCTACAGGTAGAGTGGGATGTACCACCCATCGCACGTTGGCAACTAAGGCATGATGACCATTCTCTGGGTACCACAAGCATTCGGGGCAGTATCCAGGAAGGACTGAGTGTATCACCGCTGGGAAATGCTGACAATGTTCCTCTCCCCACCAGCATGTTCAAGCAGGTTGGATTCCATGCGTGACACTCTTCCTCTGGGTTCTCATTGTTAAGGCTTTCTGGTCTTTCAAACCACATACTGTGGTGCCTTCTTTCCAAACCCTCTGGTAGAACATCCCCACATCTTATGCTGTCCTTTATACGGCACTCAAACATTTTAGCATTCCCTACGTTGAAAGAAATTTTGAAATTTTGCATTTGTGTTTTAGATCCTTGAGAACAAAGGTACCCCCAGGACAGTGTAATTTCCAAAAAAATATTCATAATGGATAAATGATTCATAAGGTAAAGAAATTACCCTCTGGTAGAGATCTGTGAATCAGATATACTCACCTGTCTGACAAATAGCCACATAGGATATTTCCTATCAACATTCCAACCATGAAGCAGAATTTAGCCACTGAATTCAGTGACTGAGATTCACATACCAGGTCCCACTAGAAGAAAAGGAAACCAGCAGAACATAATTTATAATCTTGGTGTAACCTGATCCAAACACCTTCACATGACCCATGATTTTCATTATGTCAGTCCCCTTTTTGAAAATACTTGACCTCTACCATCCAGTACTCAGCTTAAAATAACTTTATCTAGGAGGACTACACTACACTTGTGGGTTACGTTAATGATCACTTTTAAACTACACTAAGAAATTCTCAAATTTGGCCACAGAGTGCCATTCATTATTCAAGGATCTTGAAGAATTTGTTGAATCCTGAATAGCACTGCATACCTTCTCATATGACTGTAGTCTGGCACCGAGGTTTCAATCAGATCCTGAGATATATCACTTTGAAATCAAGGGAAATCAAGGTAGGGTGTTACTGACTTAGTATTATGACAAGAACATGGATTACTAGCTTAAACTGTTGTATTCACAAGAGTAAAAACACCATGAGGGTGAGTTTCTATTTACTGTTTAATTCATTACACTAAGTATGTACCGCACATTGAATGGAAATTTAGTATTTTCTGAAATAAGAACGGTACCCACCCAGTGAGTAAAGGCTCAAAGCATGCTCATTTCTTTCACTGTTTCTACACACCCAGGTCAAATACTCCTGAGTGGAGAATGAAACCTATTACCTCAGTCACGGTGGTGGAGACAAAGAAGCTTTGGTCATATACCCATCCGTCCAGGCAGGGCTCTGTGTCTGGTTCACTCGTGTTTGAGATGGTCTTGTTCAGATAAAGGAGTTGCCATTGTGGGCGGACGAAGCGGCGACACTTCTCTGGTCTCAGGTTTGAGTCTAGCGGAATGGAGATCCTCAGGAGGGCATCTTGGCTGAGGATCCCAGTGTCATTGTCAGAGACGGTGTCATTGTCAAGGAGGTGAACCCAGCAACGATGACCAGGGATAATAGCTGTGAAGTTCTCCAATAAAATATGAGGGTATATCATGGCATTGTAAAAAATAAGCAAACTCAACTGAATTATCTGGAACTTTCCCAGGCTACCAACTTGATCCAGAATGTCCTGAAAGGCCATGGAGACTGAAGGATTCTCCCCAACTAGAAGCAAAGTGGTTGTATCCAGATGAGTTCAAAGAAGGAAAAAAGTTCCGTTCTCTTTTACTGTGGTTCACCAACGAGTGTTGACCTTACTTTCTCCTTATTGGGTGCTTCTTCACCTCTGGCAAATCCATGCAGCTAGCGTCCACTGCTCATTATTGGGTTTTTTAGGTGGTTGTTTTCTTTAAACCACTGAGATGCTTTCTGCAATTAAATTTGTTAAAGATCTACTTTGTGAAAATTTTTGACCTGGACAGTGAACCGTTGTCAACACTGGACATTGATCTGCAAATATTGTGTAAACAAATCAGAGTATCCCTGCTATATGCTTTGCAATTTTTTACAGAATACGTAGTTTGCGACACTCATTGAAGTGTTTTTGATTTTTCTATGAAAGGAGGCAAGAGGGAGTTTTTTATTTGTTTGGTATTAAATTTTGATTGATACAGTTCATGAATTTCATCCCAAGTAAAATTAAGGCAAGTGAAGTGTTATGGTTTGGCTACGAAATGTCCCTATGAAAGTTCATATGCTAGGCAATGCAGGAATGTTCAGAAGTGTTATGATTAGTTTATGAGAGCTGTAACCTCATCAATGGATTGATTGATTTGATGAATTAATAATATGAATGGATATTGGGTGGTAACTGTAGGCAGATGGAACATGGCTGGAAGAAGTAAATAACTAGGGGAATGCACTTGAGGATCATCACTGGTCCCTGGTCTCGGTCTCTCTCTCCCTCTCTCTGTCCTGTCTACTACAAGCTGAACAGCTTTCCTCTGCCACAGCCTCCTGCCCAAATGTTCTGCCTCATCCCAGGCCAGAGCAATGGAATCAACCAACCATGTGCTGAAACTGTGAGCCCCAAATAAAGGTTCTCTCTGTGTTGTTCTTATCAGATATTTTGGTGAGTGATAAAACATTAACACATGAAGCATGGTGCAGTTTTCCACTTTGATAAGTGATTTCCTGCTTGAGGTCCAATCATACCACTGGAAACTGGGTCGCTTCTAGAAGGAAAGATGGGAGATTAGAGGCACACAGCCTTACCTGCTTTTCCATGAGATGGAGCCACAAAAACAGGTGTTTAGCTGTGTGTTGAAGTAAGAGGCTCGTAGGAAATCACTGTAGTGCAGCAGCAGAGTCAGCAGGAAAAAACCAGAAATATTGGTCATTATTGCAGTAAAGGAAATGGAACACTCCAACACTGCGGCTCAGTATGGGGAGGGATGCACTCCCCAATGGAGTAGAGGGAATCATGGCAATCCCCAGAAGTGTGGGATCTGGAACCTTGCAAACAAACAATTTAGGCAGACAGGAGACCTGGAATCTCTGCAGCAAGCTGGCACTTGAGAAAAGATTCTCACTTCCCAGTATATTCATAAAGTGCCCCATGAGGAAGCCCTCTTAACAAGGGTCCTACCATCTGATCTTACTGCTTGGTGGATTGGAAGCCCCTAAAACTTTGGAGCTCAAGATCTCATGGCTTCTTGTTTTCACTGGTCAGTGAACTCCCACCCTAAGTGCCAGTTTCAGCCCATGGAATTGGATTTGATACAAATCTGCAGAGAACTCTGTACATTTGGAAGTCCAGTCTGCAATGTGAAGGGAAGCTGAAACACTCCAATTTAAATGAGCAGTTCTGCCTCTCCGATGGGGATTGATTCTAGCCTGTGTGGATTCTCATGTGGGCCAGGTCTGCAATCACATGGCCTGGACTGGTGGGTTGCTTGGTTCCCGACTGCCTCCGCACAGATTGTGTTGTTTGGACATGTTGATCCCTGCTCAGAAGCAGTTAGAGATACCACTGTGGCTTGGATATTTCTGCCTTGGATGTAAAAAGATTAAAGAGATCATTAACATGGAGTTCAGTAATTAAAAAAAAAAAATCTGTCAAGCTCCCAACAAAGAAAATCCCCAAACCAGATGCATTCAGTTGAATCTTAACAGATTTTTTAAAAAAGAGAGAGGGACAGTGAGAGAGAGAGAGAGAGAAACAATTTTTATTTAGTTTTTCATGTGGCTTTTGTTGCTCCAAGACTTTGTTGTGTACATGATACTGGGGTTTGAACCTGTGTACTCTCACAAGCCAGGCAAGCTCTGTAACTGTCGAGTCACCGCACAGCCCCATCTTAACAGATTTTTAAAGAAATAGCACCAATGCTTCTCAAAATATCCCATAAAATTAAAAGGGAAGGAAGTCTCCCAAACTCATTTTGTGAAGCCAAAACCTGATACAGAGACAACTAAAAAGGAAATTACAAACTAATATTCTTGATGAACAAACTTGTAAAAATCCTCAGTAAAATACTTGCAAATCAAATTGAATGCTCATATTACCAAGAAAATTTAAAAAAAAAACAAAAACAAATATTGTAAGAATGCAGCAAAATGGAACCCTTACCCACTGTTGATGGGAATACAAATTAATATAACCAATATGGTGGTTCCTTCAAAAACTAAAAGCAGAACTGCCATATGTTATAACCACACTACTCCTGGATATACCTGAAGGAAATGCAATCAGCATACAAAACAGATATCTGCATACCCATGTTATTGAAGCACTAGTCAAAATAGACAAGATATGGAATCTTCCTAGATACCCACCAATAGATGAATGGATAAAAAGTATATTGTATGTAAAAAAATGGAGTATTACTAACTCACAAAGAAGAACAAAATCATGTCATCTGCAGGAAAATGGATGGTACTGGAAATCATGTTAAGCAATTAAGTCAGACAGAGCATCATATATTTTCTTTCATATGGAATCAAGAAAAAAAAGATGTACAAATAGAAGGAGGACTATTAGGGAAGGGGAAGGGGTCAAGGAGAGGGGAGTTAAGAAAGAGTAATAAGGAGGGTGGATGCAATCAAAGTATGTTATATGCATGTATGAAATTGTTACAATGAAACCCATTATTTTGGAATAATTAATACACACTAATAATTATAATAAAAACAAAAGGAAATTGACTTTAAAAATCACATCACAAATTACCATTGAAAATAAATTACTAGCATGGCATGGTGGCACATATCTGTCCAGTGGCTTAGGAGGCCAACGCAGGAGGGTTACAAGTTCAAAGCCAGTCTCAGCAACTTAGGGAGGCCCTAAGCAACTTAGCGAAAACCTGTCTCAAAATAAAAAAAATATAAAAGGGCTTGGGCCTGAGGTTGTTGCTCAGTAGTTAAACACCCCTGGGTTCAATCGCTAGAACAAACAAACACACAAAAAAGTAAATTACACAGAGTGGTGGAAGGGGTTAATGGTGATAGATCATGTGTAATTTACCAGTGGTAACCTCACAGAGTTGTTAATTTTACTGGCTTGCCGATCCATTCAGACAGCATTCATGATCCTCTTTTCTGTTCTAATAGCAAAAATATGGTAAGTTTCAAGGAATTTATAGTTCAGTGAGTAAGAGGGAGGTCCATAAATAATTATACTGTCATTATTAACATGTGTACATAATCTCTGTGTGTCATTGAATATGTGTGGATGTGTGTGTGTGTGTGTGTGTGCGTGTGTGTGTATGTTACAACACACTATGGAATAATTGGAGAAAAGGTTATGTTGATTAGGACCAAATGTTCTATTACAAATTATAATTTATTAAGGTGTAATGTATTTACCATGCAATTAACCCTTTCAAAGTTTTAGGGGCAAGGATGGTAGCAAGGCTGTAGAGTACTTGCTGAGTATCCATGAGGCCCTGAGTTCAATCCCTAGAACTGCAAAGAAAAGAAAAAAGTTTTAGTTATTCATAGAGTTGTGCAACCATGACCACTATCCCATTAAAGAGCACTTTCATCATGAGGTAGGAAATTTATGCCAATTAGCAGTCATTTTCCATCGCCCTTGGCAACTGCTCATCTACTTTCTATGTTCATGAATTTGCCTGTTGTGGACATTTGATAGAAATTGAATCATAAAATAGTCATTTGTATGAATCTTTTTCACTTAATATAATGTTTCTACATTTCATCCATATTGTAGAATGTATCAATAATTCTTCATATGTTTATATGTATAGACTGAATTTCTTTTTGTTTATCCATTCATCAGTTGATGGACTTCTGGGTTGTTGTTATTTTGGGTTATTTTTAAAAATGCTATTATGCTAAAAATGCTATTATGCATGCTTAATAAATCACTGCATAATTCAGAATCACTGATTATTCTCATTTTTTCCAAAAACTTTGTATGTAGGTCTATAGATCATTTCATTTATTTCTATGGTGTGGTGTACATGCCTAAATAAATCTTTGCTTCTTGCTGTTCAATTATAACAGCATCAGTTTCTTAAAGGACTTTTTTTTCCATTCATGAATTTTCTTGGTTCCTTTCAAAACATCCACCAACCATAATGTTATGGTTTAATTCTTTCTCTATTTTTTTAGGAAGAGAGGGAGAGAGTGAGAAGGAGAGAATCAATTTTATTTATTTCATCTGGCCTTTATTTCTTCTCCAACACTTAGTTGTATATGTGCTGGGATTCAAACCCGGGTCCTCACACATGCCAGGCAAGTGCTCCAACCACTGAGACTCCACTGTAGCCCATTATGGTATAATTCTTGACTTTAAATTTTATTCTTCTATATATATGTTTACCCTTATACCAGAACTGCCACAATCTTGATTGCTGCAGCTTTGTAGGAAGTTTTGAAATAGACAAATATTTGTATACCCAGCTTAGTTTTTTTCCAGTTTGTTTTGTATTTCAAATCACTTGAATTTCCATTTTAATACAGAAAAAACAACTTGTCAATTACTGAAGAAATGCCTGTAGGAGTTTGGGTAGAGATTGTTAAATCTGTAGGTCAATTGGTAAGCTTGGCTATCTTAACAATATCAAGATTTTTAGATAAGACATGAGTGTTTCTTCAGTTACTTAGAACTTTGGTTTCTTTCAAAACTGTAGTTTTCAGGTCAATTTGGTGCTTCACTTGTTAAATGTTTTCTAAATGTTTTATTCATTTTGGTGCTGCTGTAAATTATAGTTTTCTTCCTATTTCATTTTGAATTTTTTATTGTTCATATATAGGAACGCAAGCAATCTTTCCTGGTTTGCATGGTATTCTGCAGTGTGTGAACTCATGTACGAGGTCTAGTAGACTTTACTGGACTCTTTCTACACACCCGTGGCATCATCTGGTTAATAGATGTAGCTTTATTGCTTCATTTTCAGTGTGTACTGTGATTAGTTCCTTCTCTAACTTTTCTTGGCAAGAACTTCCATTTCAGTTTCAAATAGTACAAGAGCTTCCATTCCATACCCTGAACATTAGGGAAAGCATTTAACTGCAAGCATTTCCCATGATCTCTGCCTGTTTCATGTGCTTTTTTTTTTTTTAATTTTTTTCTCATTCTTCCTGTTTCATAACCTGCTTTCTTCTATACTCACACACATTGATTCTTTCCACTGCCAACTCAGATCTACCGCTGTGAATGTTAATGAATTTATATATCCGTTATTTTCTATTTCAACTCACAAATTTCCACATGGTTATTTTTAAATTATTTACATCTTTATTGGAATTTTTATGAGTCATTATCATGCTTGTATTTCTTAAACATATTATTTGAGCACTTTTTTTGGAGAGAGAGAGAGAGAGAAACAACTTTATTTAGCTTTTCATCTGGTTTTGCTGATCCAACTCTTGATTGTGTATGTGCTGCTGGGGCTCAAACCTGGGTCCTTGCACATGCCAGGCAAGTGCTCCGACCACTGAACCAAGCTTCAGCCCTGAGTATAGTTTTTAAAATCTCTTTGAAGTCTTTGTCTGCTGAATAAAATACTCAGAAAGCTGTGTAGTCATTAAAGTTATCTAATTTTTAAACATTTCATCAACCCAAGAAGAAATAACATTTCCATTAACAGCCTACATAAATTCCCTCACTCAAAAGCTAATAACCTCTAGTATACCTTCTGCCTCTATTTACATATCTGTACTTAGGGGAAATGCAATTCTTTAGTCTATTTCTGATATTTGCTTTGAATCTTCTTTTACTTGTCTTACATCGTGACTTGCAATTTTTTGTTGAGGTGTTGAGTTGCTGTACAATCATAGGTGCATATAAGGTAACAATATGATATGCATTTGATTCTAATCCAAAGACACCTACACATCCACACCCAGTCTTTGATTATTCTATATATCTCCCCTACAACAATTATAAATGTGTATATATATTATATATATATATATATGATTATGAATTTTCCAGCATTAAATGATTGCATAAGTTTATTTGGCTTTCTGGGAGAGGATGGTTAAAGAGTATGCTGCATTGTGCTTTGTTGATTAACTCCTTAGATCACTCCCCATCATCCCACCTTCTCACCTCCCACCACCAGGGCCCTCCCCACTCCCCCCATATATATCTATTTGTTCTCCTAGATTATGTGTTACTGTGCCTTGGGAGGGTCTAGTACAAGAACTTAACAACCTTTCACCAAAGCCTGGGTTTTGCTCTAAACTCCAAAAATGAGGGAAAACAGTCATCCTTTGAGTCTCTGGGTTTGGCTAATTTCACTCAGCACGATTTCCTCCATTACCATCCATATATCTTCATAGTATTTAATACCATTTCTAATTCCTGAATAGAATTCCATTGCATAGATATACTAGGATATTTGGATCCATTCATCCAGTGAGGGGCATGTGGGTTGATTCCATAATTTAGCTATTGTAAATTTAGCTGTTAGGAACATTCATTTTGCTATCTCTGTAAAGTGCTGATTCTAACTCCTCTGGGAAAATAGCCAGAAGAGGGATAACTGGGTTATATGATATATCCATCCCTAATTTTTAAGGATTCTCCACACTACTTTTCAGAGTGGCTGTACCGATCGGAAGTTTCACCACTAGTGTGTTGGTGTTCCTATCTCTCCACAACTCCTCCAGCAACTATTACTGTTTATATTCTTCATCTTTGCCAATGTGACTGGAGTGAGATGAAATCTTAATGTAATTTTGATTTGCATTTTTCTGATTACTGGTGATTTAGAACACTCTCGTATATTCATTGGCTTGCTCAATTTCCTCTGTTGAGAAATTTCTGTTTAGCTGTTTGGCCTATTAATTGATTGGATTGTTAGTATTTTGATGTTAAGTTTTCTGAGTTATTTGTAGATTTTGGATATTAGTCCCATGTTGGAGGAATCACAGTCCATAATTATTTCCCATTCTGTAGGTTTTTTCTTGACAGTTTTGACCAATTACTTGGCTGAGCAAAAGCTTTTTAATCTAATGGGGTCCCACTCATTAATTCTTTTTTTAAATTTTTATTCGATAAACATGGTCTTACAACAGGAGGGGTTCATCATCATATAATCAAGAACAAAAGTGTAATGACAGAACAAGCCAATATTGGTGTCAGACCATGGTTTCCTCCTTTGGGTTCTCCATGGTTCCATATTTCACTTTATTTAAGACCCAAGTTAATTGGACTTCTTGTGGAGTCAGAGGTTCCCCTCAGGTTAAATTCCTCCATACTACCTCCCTCTGGTCACCTTGATGTCCTTCCTATTCCCTTCCCCACTCCCTAACCCCCTCTCTCCGTTCCCCAGGAACCTAAGCACAGCTCCCCATGATCATGTAAGAATTCATACATGTTGAGGTAATTGATAGGTTAGCCATCTAATGTACTAATTCTGCTTATATTCTAACATCCACAAATGAGAGAAAGCATTCAGCCCTTGAGTCTCTGAGTTTGGGATACTTCACTTAGAAAAATTTTTTCCATCTCCATCCATTTGGCTGCAAATGCCATAATGTCGTTTTCTCTAATAGCTGAGTAGTACTCCATTGTATATATGTACCACAGTTTTTAGATCCATTCATCAAGTGAGGGGCACCTGGGTTGGTTCCATAATTTAGCTATAGTAAATTGAGCTGCTGTAAACATTGATGAAGCTGTATCTCTATAGTAAGCTAATTCTAGCTCTTTTGGGAAGATACTCAGGAGTGGGATAGCTGGGTCAAAAGGCGGTTCCAGCCCTAATTTTTTGAGGAGTCTCCACACTGCTTTCCAGAGCGGCTGTACCAGTTTGCAGTCCCACCAGCAGTGTAACAGTGTTCCTCTTTACCCACCGCCCCTCCAGCACCTGTCATTGTTTGTATCCTTCATTTTTGCCACTCTGACCAGAGTGAGGTGAAATCTCAGCAAAGTTTTGATTTGCATTTCTCTTATTGCTAGTGATGTAGAGCATTTTCTCATATATTTATGGGCTTTCTGGAATTCCACTGGTGAGAAATTTCTTTTTAGATCCATAGCCCATTTATTGATTGGATTATTTGTAACTTTGGTGTTTAGTTTCTTTAGTTCCTTGTATATTCTGGATATTAGCCCTCTGTCCGAGGTGTAGCAGGCAAAAATTTTCTCCCATTCTGTAGGTTCTCTCTTGAGACTCTTGACTAAATCCTTAGCTGTGTAAAAGCTTTTTAGTTTAATTGCATCCCATGCATTTATTCTTGATTTTACTGCTTGTGCCATGGGAGTCCTGCTAAGGAAGGCTGTGCCGACCCCTATGTCATGTAATGTCCATCCTACTTCTTTTTCAAGCACTTGTAGGGTTGCTGGTTTAATATCCAGATCCTTGAACCACTTTGATTTAATTTTTGTGCAGGGTGAAAGATAAGGATCCAATTTCAGTTGTCTACATATGGCTGTCCAATTTGTCCAACACCATTTGTTGAACAGTCTGTCATTCTTCCACTCTATGCTTTTGCCCCTTTATCAAATATCAGATAGTTAAAGATATGATGGTTCATATCAGAATCCTCTATTCTATTCCACTGGTCTTCCATTCTGTTTTGGTACCAAAACCATGCTGTTTTTGTCACTATAGCCCTGTAGTATAATTTCAGGTTGGGAATTGAGATGCCTCCTTCCTCCTTCTTCTTGCTGAGTACTGCTTTGGCTAGTCTGGGTCTTCTGTTATTCCATACAAATCTGAGTATTGCTTTTTCTATACCCATGAAGAATGATGTTGGTATCTTGATATGGATTGCATTAAATCTGTATAGGGCTTTGGGTAAAATGGCCATTTTGATGATATTGACTCTACCTAACCATGAACATGGAATGTTTTCCTATCTACTCAGATCTTCTATAATTTCTTTTTTTAAAGTTAGATAATTTTCATTGTATAGGTCTTTAACATCCTTTGTGAGATTTATGCCCAAGTATTTTATTTTTTTGGAGGAGATGGTAAAAGGGACAGACTTCCTAATTTCTTCTTCAGCGTCCTTATTGCTGGATTATTGGAAAGCTAATGATTTATTGGTGTTAATCTTATAACCAGCCACTTTGCTGAAGTTGTTTATAAGCTCTAGAAGTCTTCTGGCTGAGCTTATAGGATCTTCTAGGTAGAGGATCATGTCGTCCGCAAATAGAGACAACTTGACTTCTTCTTTTCCTGTTCGAATTCCTTTGATTTCCTTCTCTTGTCTGATGACTGTGGCAAGAGTTTCAAGGACTATATTGAATAAAGTGGTGAAAGTGGACAGACTTGTCTTGTTCCTGAATTACAAGGAAATGCTTTCAGTCTTTTGCCATTGAGTATTCTGTTTGCTATGGGTCTGTTGTAAATGGATATTACATAGTTAAAATATCTTCCCTTGATCCCTATCCTCCCCAGGGTTTTGAGCATAAAAGGATACTGAATTTTATCAAAGGCCTTTTCTGCATCAATTGAGATGATTATATGATTTTTATTTTTAATTCTATTTAAGTGGTGAATTACATTTATTGATTTGTGAATGTTGAACCAGCCCTGTTTTCCCGGAATGAAGCCCACTTGATCATGATGTATTATCTTTTTAATGCACTTTTGGATCCAATTAGCTAGAATTTTATTAAAGATTTTTGCATCTATGTCCATCAGGGAAATTGGTCTATAGTTTTCTTTTATTGATGAGTCTTTGTTAGATTTTGGTATGAGAGTTATATTTGCTTCATAAAAAGTGTTTGGTAGTGCTCCAACCCTGCCAATTTCATCAAAAAGCTTGTAGAGGATCAGTGATAATTCTTCTGAGAACATTTGATAGAATTCTGCCGTGAATCCATAATGTCCAGCACTTTTCTTTTTTGGAAGGCCTTTGATTGCTGCTTCTATTTCAGAACCTGAGACAGGTTGGTTTAGATTTTCAATGTCTTCTGGTGTTAATCTGGGGATGTCATATGTGGCTAAGTATCTTTCCATATCTTCCAAATTATCAAACTTGGCAGAGTATACATTTTCAAAATAAGATCTGATAATCTCCTGGATTTTGGTTGAGTTGTGGTGATATCTCCATTTTTTTGTCTTTGATTTTATTGATTTCTTCATTTCAGTCTTCTTTTTGGTGAGGTTGGCAAGGGGTCTATCAATCTTATTTATTTTTTCAAAGAATCAACTCTTTGTTTTACTGATACTTTGTATTTTTTGTGTTCTCAATTTCATTGATTACAGCTTTGATTTTAGTTATTTCCTGTCTTCTGTTAGCTTTGGGATTGGATTGTTCCTCTTTTTGCAGGAGTTTGAGTTGGAGGATAAGACTATTCATTTGGGCTCTTTCCAGATTTTTGATGTATGTACTCAGTGGCTTTCATACTATCCCAGAGGTTTTGATATGTCGTTTCTTCATTCTCATTCATTTCCAAGAATTTCTTGATTTCTGATCTCATTTGGTCTTTTATCCATTCTTCATTTATTATTCAATTTCCAAGTATTACAGCAGCTTCTGTTGTTTTTGTTGTTGTTGTTGCTGCTGTTATTGTTGACTGCTAAGACCATGGCATTGTGATCTGACAGGATACATGGGACTATATCCACTTTCTTGAATTTGTTAAGGTTAGCTCTGTGGACTAGGATGTGGTGTATTTTTGAGAAGGATCCGTGAACTGCTGAGAAAAAGGTATATTCAGCCGATTTAGGATGGAATATTCTGTAGATGTCTGTTAAGCCCAACTGGTTAATAGAGAAATTCAGATTGGAGATATCTTTGTTGATTTTTTGTTTTGATCATCTTCCAAAGTTGATAATGGTTTATTGAAGTCCCCCAGTATTATTGTGTTAAGATCTATGAGGGGTTTAATGTCCTTGAGTATTTTTCCATGTATTTGGGAGAATTGTGATTGGGGGCATAAATGTTAATTATTGTTAAGTCTTCTTGGTGAATTGTGCCTTTTAGTATGATGTAGTGTCCATCTTTGTCATTTCTAAGTAGTTTAGAATCAAAGTTAACTTTATCAGATATTAGGATTGCCACACAGCTTGCTTTTTTGGGCCACAGGTTTGGTAGATATTTTGCCAACCTTTCACCTTCAGTCTGTGTCTATTTTTGAGTGTGAGGTGTGTCTCTTGCAGACAACATATTGTTGGATTTTGTTTTTTTGATCCAGTAAGCCAATCTGTATCTTTTAATTGGGGCATTGAGACCATTCACATTCAGAGTTAAGATAGATATGGGAATCTGAGTCCCAGACTTTGTGTTTGTTGCTGTGTTTTGTGCCATCTTGGGTTTCTATTGGAGTGCATTGTGATTGTAGACACTCTCTTGTTTAGAGGTTTAGAGAATTATTAGAGTGTTCTTTTGAATGCAAAATGTCCTTAAGAATATTCTATAATGCAGGATTTGAATTCATGTATCTTGCTAGCTTGAATTTATCATTGAAGTATTTAATTTCTCCATCACATTTAAAGCTGAGTTTTGCAGGGTATATTAACTTTGGTTGGAAATTGTTCTCTTTCAGGACTTGAAAAATATTGTTCCAAGCTCTTCTGGCCTACATTATCTGGTCTGAAAAATCCATACTGATTCTGATTGGTCTGCCTCTGAACATGTCTTGGGGCTTCTCCCTTGCTGCTTTTAGAATTCTTTCTTTAGTTTCTCTGTTAATTATTTTATATATGATATGTCTTGGTGAATTTCTCATTTGGTTATATCTGTTTGTTGTTCTAAAGACGTTTTGGATATGGTAATCTGGATCAATCCTGATATGAGGAAAGTTTTCCCTGATTATTTCATTCAATATGTTCTTAATGCCTCCTGTTTGTTGTTCTATGTTTTCTTCCAGTCCAAATACTCTCAGGTTGTTTCTTCTCATCTCATCAAATATTACTTGGAAGTTCTGGTCATGCACAATAAGTTTCTTTTCCTGTCTGTCCTCCTTGAACTTGACATTGCTCAACCTGTCTTCATTATTTGTTGTTCATTCTTTGAGGGCTGAGGTTCTATTTTCTGTTGAGTTTTCTCTGGTGTTAGTATCTTCTAGTGAGGATTTGATTTGGTTGACAGTATTTTTCAAATATGATAGCTCTGCTACATCTCTTTTCAGGATGTCTAACTCTTTATAAATATGATCTTTCATTTTATGGAATTGTTCCCATATTTCCTTTTGAAAGTTGTCTCTCATCACCTGAAACTGATCTCTGATTTCATTCCTTAATTCTTCTTTCAACTCCTTGGTTGAGTTACTGGTCATAGTGTTGATATATTTTTCTTGGTTTTCATCCAGGACCCCTGCCATGGAGTCCTTGGATGGGGAGCTGTGAGGGTGAGGATGGGAGTAATTACCCCTTTTCCTCATTTCCAGATACGGGGGATGTGGCTTGAAGACCAACTATGTTAGTTACTGTTGTAAGAGTTATTGGAGCTTCTTATGCCTGTGCTTCATTGGGCTAGGGTGCTTCTTGGGAAGCACAGCTCACCAGCTTCCAATCCAGTCAATGAAGAAATGTGAGCCTAGAGGTACATATACTGAACAGTTTCAACTAAAACAGAAATAACTATGATTAGCACCTTTAAAAGCAGTTTTCTTCCATGAGAGCTGTCACAATATGTTAAGATAACCATCAAATACCCATTTTGAAGAATTATCTTCATTTCAGTTGGCAGGGATTAAGAAGATGGGGGAAAATACAATATAGAAATCCAAGGAAGTGGGGTAGGGAGGTAGTGTGAAGCTCCTGGGTTAGGATAAAGAACTAGAAGGCGTTAGTATGTATACAGCAATTCAATTAGGAATAAGGAAAAGATAAAAATAGGATGGGAGTAGGTTAGAGGCTTTGAGTGAGGAAGAGAGAGAACAGGATAAAGTTTAGGAATTGAGAGAGTGGGGGGGCAAAGAGGTTAATTTGAAGAGAGAAAGAACAAGAAAGAAAAAGAAAAAAATATAAAAGATATGGGTTTGGGGAATTAGCTCAGGGGCAGAGTGCTTGCCTAGCACACACAAGGCCCCAAGTTCAGTCCTCAGCCCTGAAAAAGAGAAAAAAAAAAAAAGAAGAAGAAGGAAAGAAAGAGTGGGCCCTAGGGAAGGGAAGCAGGAATAGAAGTGGTAAAATATAGGAGGGGTAAAAGAGATATTAATAATGAGATTTGGGAGATCGCAAAAGGGTAGAAGCGCACGTAGGTAAAGTAAGGAGGTCAATCACAGTATACTTCCAATACTAATTGTGCTGACCAGAATCCCACTGTTCAGAAGGGAGGAGAAGGAGATGAGCAAATGTATAAAGACATAAACTAAAACGAACAGTAACATAAAAAAGAGAATAAAAATAAAAAATAAAAAAGGAGCGTGGAAAAATAAAAAAAGCTATTATTTCTATATGTCCGTGAACCGATAAACTGTTCCAGCTATTGTATCAATACACATTGGGTATAGGAGATAAACAGAAGGCAAGAAAGAAAGAAAAAAAAAAAGTACATATGTATGCAAAATCAGATAAAAAGTAAAAAAATTCTTAATGAAAACTTGGAACTATAGACAATAAGGGTGTCTCTGGGACCTTGGTAGGAGATGATCACTGTCCTTCTGGGTTTCGATATGAATGTCTCTCAGTCTGTGGTTATGTGATCGCACAAAAAGGACTGGGGTATCCTCAGACTCCTGGGATTTCTAGGAGGAGCTTCCGTTGAAGAGGACTAGTTCTGTTAAGCCATGACGTTTGCCAGCCTCCCAGGGGAGCTGAAGCCAGAAGAGTTAATGAGCAGGGAGTATGGATGATTTCTCTTCTCCCTCTGCTGGGAGTTGCATGAACTGTCTCTTATGGCAGAAGACTCAGAGCCTTTAATTTGTCACATGATCCTTCTGGCTGAGGGGAGTGGAAAGGGCAGGAAATTGCTCCCCTTTATTCCACAAACTGAAGACCTCCTAAGAAGAGTGGTGCCTGGGCCTGATCAAGGCTTCTCTTTCTGGATCAGACTGAAGCCCATGGCCTTTTCCTGATTCAGTTTTCTTAGGCTGCTCTAAAAAGCCAGGAGGAACTGTGTCCTGGGGCTCCAAATGGCGGCCCGGCTATCCCGCTGAGTAGCCTGTACCACTGGGCACCTCAGCAGGCCACTTCCCAGCACAGCTCTCGCCCCCCCCCCAAGTGTGTGAGCTCAGTGGAAGTCTGCAAATGTGCTCGTCCAATGCTCTGTTTTAATTAGGCACAGGATCGCAGCAGCGATGGGGTCCGTGACTCTGTTCAGAGCCACAGCTGCAGCAGCCGCTTGCAGTCCCCACCCCCGCAGCTCTTCCACCGGCGCATGGAATGCAACCAAGCCGAACTGTGTTCCTGGCCGGATGGATAAAATCCCTTTATCTCTCCTCGCTCTAATGGCCACTCGCCAATGGTGGCTCCGCTGGAATAAAGTAAACACAGCCGAACTCCCGTGTTCCGGGCGCAGCAGACAGAATCCCTTTTCCCTCTCCACACTTTGTCAGCTGCTCTCGGATGGCATCTGCGCTGGCAGGAAGCTAGCACATGCAACCGTCTGCATCCATGATGGGATGGAAAAAATCCGCCCCCCCCCCCTTTTTTTTTCCTGCACGCGAAACTCCCAGGACTCAGCTCCTTAGAAAAGTTTCACCAACTAGCACTGGATGTTCATGTATAAATTTCCCTGAACGCACCTTGGAAAATTGAACATAAACTGGGATTTTCCCAACCAGACCTGGAGCCACAGGAAGTGCTGCCTCCCTTCAGCTCACCATCTGCACTCATTAATTCTTGACTTCAATTCTTTCACTTTGGAAGTCTTGTTGAGAAAGTCATTGCCAACTCTGTATGCTGGAGTGTTGCTCCTAATTGTTTGTCTAGCAGTTGTTTGGTAGCTGGCTTAATTCCTAGTTCCTTGATCCATTTTGATTTGATTTTTGTGCAAGGTGAGAGATAAGGATCTGATTTCAACTTCCTCCAAAAGGCTGTCCAGTTTGTCAAGCACCATTTATTGAATAGGCTATCTTTCTCTGTATTATATTTTGACCCCCTTTGTCAAATATCAGATGTTTAAAGACTTGTAGGTATTCCTGAGTCTTCTATTCTATTCCATTCATCTTCATTCCTATGTTGATACCAGTTCCATGCTGTTTGTATTACCACAACTCTATAGAATAATTGTAGATATGGTATTGCAAAACACCTGTTGCATCTTTCTTGCTTAGTAATGTATGCCTATTTTGGATTTCTTGTTTTTCCAAATGAATTTGAGAATTGCTTTTTCTATATCTGTAAAGAATAGCATTGATATTTTTTCTTTTTTTAGAGAGAGACAGTGAAAGAAAGACAGAAAGAGACAATTAGATTGATGTTTATTTAGTTTTTCATGTGGTTTTTATTACTCTGACACTTAGTTGTGTACACAGTGCTGGCGTTTGAACCTGTTTCCTTTCACATGCCCAAAAAGAACAACCAAAGAGGGAATTCAGGTCCCACCCCTTGGCATCTGCTCATACATCAAAAATAGAGAGAAATCTCAGAACAATGAAGATAATTACACACAAAATGACATGCACAAAAAAAAGAGGTAGAAGGACACCTTTTGATGCACAAGACCAAGAACTCTGAAAATATCAGAAAACAGGCAAACAAAACCTGGCCCCCAAATCCACAACTCCCCAATTAAGAATCCCAATAGTAGTGAGGTGGATGAAAACCCTGTGAAAATTATAAAAAGATGATTATTAAAATGCTCAATGAACTAAAAGATCTAATGAAAGAATTAAGAGCAATTACCGGAGATGAAAGACCACTTTAATTAAGAATAGAAACAGTGAAAAGAAACCAAGCAGAGCTACTAGAAATTAAAAGCAAGCACAATTGAAGGCATCACTAACAGGTTACATGGTGTAGAAAATAGAACCTAAGCCCTTGAAGACAGAACTTCAGGCATTGAAGACAGGCTATATGACTTTGAGCACACAGAAGGCAGTAAAGGAAAAAAATTATAGAACATGACCAGAATATACAGAAACTCTGGGACAACTTTAAAAGACCACACCTGAGTGGAGGAGACAATGTCCACCAAAGTTCTGTCTGACCAAGTCCAGACTTGAGGATGGGTTAGGCAAAGCCAACCCTGGAGATTGCCAAAACCATCCCTTCTAGAAATTGGTTATGTTTTAGTAATTATATGTATTATGAATTTACTTAAACTGGATACTTTCTGATTGATATAAGAATTGCATTACTTAAACTACTGTTGTAGATTTTTGTGAAGAGTATTAGTAATAACACATATAAAAATCATGGATAATAAAGCTATACTGACTTTAAAATGGAATTGGATATAGAAAGCAAAATAATTAGAACTAAGGAACAAAGAAACTGTAATACCTGAAACATCTACAGAAAGACATGTTTATCTTTCCTGTTCTTGCAGAGGTTGAGTTTTGACCCCTTAGCAATAAATAAGTCACATTTGCCTTTCTTGTCTTTGTAGAAGTTAGATTTTACCTCTTAGCCCATAGATTAAGAAGCACAAATATTTAATAGAATTAACAACTATATGACCTAGGATAACTATAATATATCTAGTAAGATCACAATGACATAATAATTTCAGGTCTGCAGTTAATAGGGTATATGGATATAATAGCCTATAACATAGTCTAGCTAATTAAGTGGCCTCTAGATAAAAATAGGGAGACGTAGTTTGGGGAAGTGTTTGATCAAAGCAGGTTTAAAGAACTAAGTACAATACTATTTTTTTAGAAAATAAATCTTCTCTATGCAGTACATGAAACAGTCTATGAGGATTTGACCATGACTTTATGAAAAGGTGGATAGTTTTTCTCTGGTGCTGAAAACAGTTTGAACCAAATAGTTACATTTGGTCCCTAGCTAATTAAAATTTTTCACTTATGCTAAGATAGGGCTTCTAGATTAACGTAGCACAGAAAACTTCAAATGCTTCTCTTATCAAGTGAGGCTATGGTTTGAAGAAGTCTCTGAAGGAAAAGGACAACAATTTATACCAGTTAGTTACATATGGTCTATGTGTAGGGGAGGTCGAAGGCATAAATTGTACTAATGGTTGATATGTTAAGTTTGCTGGGAAACTAAAAAGAGAATTGTATAATGAAGCAGATAATGGAAGTCTTGTCTGTGCATCTGTATAAAAATGTTCAACTGAAGATGGCGATCTGAAGACAAAAGACCTCCCCTGCACCCTCGTGACTGATCAGGATATCTCTGGCTTCTCACCAATATTTTGAGGTGTGTTTGGGGGAATAGCATGGTGAATCACCAGTTCTAATCTTGGCACTGGTTCTGGGTAATAGAGAATTAGGAACGGCTGGGGATTCTTTGTTCCGCGCTGCCCCCGCGGCGGCTGCTGGCCCGCCGGCCGGCATTTGCACTCTCCAGCCTACATTCCCGCCTGCCTGAGTCACTTCTGCAAAGAAGGACCCACACAGCTCTAAAGACTGTACTGGCGTACTGGCGTACTGGCGAGGACATCTCCTGGACCTGCGCTCTGTCTGGCGGCAGGATCAGTGACTGGAAAGAGCTTTCATACAAGCACAGAGCAGCGGTTTGCGCAGAAGAGGCGGTGCGGGAACTGCAAGGCTTGTACTTTAGGCTTGCTAGTTACCACACGCCCAGCCCGCCTGATCAGGGCAAGACCTCTTTGGGATTGCAAAGCAAGCTCTAAATACTC
>PVKS010021139.1:0-35701 GCA_004027875.1 Aplodontia rufa | reverse complement strand
GCCATGTGAAAAACAACTCAATAAAAATTGATTCTCTCTGTCTCTGTCTGTCTGTCTCTGTCTCTCACTGTCCTTCTTTCTTTAAAAAAAGAAAAAAGGTCAGTGAGAGAGAATCAGTTTTATTTAGTTTTTCATGTGACCTTCATTGCTGTGACACTTCCTTGTGTATGTGGTGCTGGGATTTGAACCTGCATCCTCCCATATGCCAGGCAAGGGCTGTAACCATTGAGCCACCACTCCAGCCCCTGGGAAATGTCTTTCTTGCCAATGAAATTTTGACTGTTTAGAATATGTAAGAAAGTGTCTTGTCTCTACTATCCAGGTAAGAACAGTGATAGTTTTAAAGTGTAGGGATAGTGGGAGAGAGCATTCTGTCAGGCATTTGATTTAATATAGTTTTAAACTGGCAAATAGTAAAATAAATATCAATTCAGAAGAGAATTAAAAATTTAATATACAACCCTAAGTAATATCCTTCAGGTAGAAATTATTTTTTCACCTAATTATATGAAAAAACATAGTTAAATATTAGATATTTTTGGTTTGTTTTCTGATTTCTGAAACTTTTTTATAGAATAATATCAAATGATCTATGATGGCTTTTCTTTTAAAAATCTTATTTCTGTAGAGTCATGTAAAATAAACTATCAGATTTTTATTTAAATTTAAAATAAGTATTTAGCTAGGTGAAGTGGTATTGTACCTGTCATCCCAGCTTACTTGGTCTTGTTTGAGCCTAGGAGTTTGAGCCCCCACACCCCACACCCCCCCCAAGAAAGAGGAAGAGAAAGAAAAAGAAACAAGTATTTGTGTTTATCATTGGTAATGCAGGTTCATACCAATAATACTATATGACAGTTTAGAAGTAGAATTCCTCAGAGTTGTAGGAGTAATTTTAATGGGTTCCTCACTTTCATCCACATAAACTTATTTGTAATGTAAATTGCCAAATTCTGACTCTAATTGTTAGTTTTGAAAATTAGCTTTTTTTTTTTTTTAGCTGTGTGCTTTCTTCCAACAGTGTTTACTTGGAAATAATTATTCAGGAATTTGTCTCCTTTGTAAGTTAAATTGGCCAACAATTTTTTACAGAAATAAAAGACTAGACTATGATTTTATCTAATAGCAAATAATTCTGAATATTCTTTATTGATCCTTTGTTATTTTTGATGACTTTTTTTAGTTTAAAAACGCATTGCTGGCATTTATTTTGTTTTCATGGACTTCTTTTTCTCAATTCAAAATGGAGCGTTGAATTTGTATTACCCGTTGAGAACTCTTAGTTAATATGGAATGTTAATTTTGCAATTAATGACTATAAGGCTTAGTAACTCAGAGAACAGTTACTGGTCTACAAACACACAGTATACCATGTACCAAACCACCCCTCCTTCTAAATATCCCTTACCCCTATCTAACTGACTAAAACCCAGCAAAATTAATTATAAAGAGTATATTGTTTTGTCTTTGGTGTGTAAAGTGATGGAAAAGAAATTGAGTTTAGAAAGATATTGAATCACTTCTTTGTAAATTCCTTTATGGATTCATGTTCTCAGAATTTATCTGTCCTTTTTGCAAATTTTCATTGTGTCTAACTATATTATAAGACCTCAGGAGTGTCTCAGTAATTAAGGATGAGGAATCTAAAAATGGTGATTTTTCTCTTTAGCAAAGAAAGACTATCTCCCCAGAGATCCTACACTAAGTAACCAGTACTTACACTTATAGAAGAACCCTCAACATTTCCAAAAGACATCATATTGTTAATGGGGTCCTTGGTTACCTGATGTCAAAGGGTTCTTCTTGGGTTTTTGGCAACAGCTTGTTGATATACTGTTTAGTATATTCATGAGTGGAACAGCCATCACCACATTGACACTTCATTAAAAAGAAAGCTTATAGGGGCTGGAGCAGTGGCACAGTGGTTATGGGGTTTGCCTGGCATGTGCGAGGACCCGATTTTGAGCCCCAGCACCACGTACACAACAAAGTTTCAGAGCAATGAAAGCCACATGAAAAACTAAATAAAATTGATTCTCTCTGTTCTCTCACTGTTCCTCTCTCTTATTTATTTATTTTAGAGAGGGAGAGAGAGAGAAAGAGAGAATCAATTTATTTAGTTTTTCATGTGGCCCTCGTTGCTCAGACACTTCATTGTATGTGTGGTGCTGGGGTATGAACCCGCATCCCTGAGCATTCGAGGCAAGTGCCAAAACCACTGAACCACTGCTCCAGCCCCTGTTCCTCTCTCTTAAAACAAACAAATAAAAAACCTTGTAGTTTTTGGTTGTTACAACCTATCTCCTCTCATACCCAGTCTTAGGCAACCACTAATCTAATTTATAGTTCAGTAGTTGATTATTGTGGACATTTCTTGTAAAAGGAATCTTATGGGACTAGAGCAGTGGCTCAACAGTTGGAGCGCTTGCCTGGCATGTGCAAGGACATGGGTTCGAACCCCAGCATCACATATACTACGGAAAAACAGAGGCCAGGTGAAACAGTAAAGTTGATTCTTTCTTAAAAAAAATAAAAAATATCTTATACTGTGTAGTCATTTATTATTGGTTAACATAATGTTCACCCATTATGATGAACTATGTAAATGTTCATCCATTTTGGAATTTGGATCATTACTTCTTCATTTCTTTAAATAAATTGTAATCCATTGTATGGATTTGTTCATTCATCGTTTGATGGATATTTTGTGTTGCTATTTTTTGGCAGTTATGACTTATCACTCTGTGTTTTTATATGAATGTATCTTTTCATTTGTATATAGGCTTAGCAGGGTAATTACTAGGGCCTATGGTAATTCTGTGTTTAATCTTTTTATTTATTTTTTAATTTTTTTACCCCTGTAGTGCTGAGGATTGAAAACCAGGGCCTTGTGCATGCTAAGCACATGCTCTACCACTGAGCTTTGTCTTTTGAGTTGTACTGTCTAACTGGTTTCCAAAGTGTGTGCTCCATTTTCCATTCCCATCAGCAATTTATGAGGATTCCAGTTTCTTTCCCTTTAGCATTTATTTGTATTTTTTATTTTAGCCATGTGCCATGTCCTTGTGACTTGTATTTTCTTGCCTTTTAATGTGATGATCCTTGTCTGACCGGCTGCCTCTTATAATTTGCTCATTGTCATGCCCCTGTGTTCACTCATCTTTATGTTCTTACTATACCATGCTGATCTTGCTGATCTCCAGAAAGGCCTTAATGGCTGATCTTGGATGCAGTACTGCCTGTCCTTGTAAATAAAAACAATAGAAGATAAAAATTTTGATAATATTCTGTAGGAATAGTCTGTTCCATTTTTTACTATCATTTGGTCTGATTATAAAGCTCTATACTAAAATAAAGTACATGACCTACAAATGATGTATTTCTGTAACTGTCATTTGTGGAGAGGGAAAACACTTGCTGCTAAATATCTGTTCTTTTCTTTTTAGGAAGTGGTTTCTTAAGGGTTAAATAGGTCTCTAGTATCAGAAGTTAGGATAGTTAGAATAGTAGTTACAACTCTTGGTGGATGGTAGTGATAGGAAGAAGATTTCTGTGGTGCATGTCCTGTTTCTTGACCTGGGTGTTAGTTGCATAAATGCTTACTTTATGAAAATTCATTAGGTTCTCAGCTTAAAATATGAATATGTTTTACTTAATAAAAGTCTAGAAGGGCTGAAGTAGTGGCTCAGCGGTTATGGTGTTTGCCCGGCATGCACAAGTACACGGGTTCTAACCCCAGCACCTTCGTACACAACTAAGTGTTGGGGCAACGAAAACCATGTGAAAAACTAAATGAAAATTTATTCTCTCTGTCTCTCTTCTCTCTCTTTCACTGTCCTTCTCTCTTTAAAGAAAAAAAAATCTACAAATATGTTAAGCCAAGGTATGATTGTGTGTGCCTATAGTCCCGGTTACTTGGAAGGCTGAGGTAGGAAGATCCCTTGAGGCCAGGCATCCAAAGCCAGCCTGAGCAACATAAACAATATTCTGTCTGATAAACAAGATAGGTTGATATTGTTTAAATATTCATGTTTTACGCTAATTCATCTCTTCATTTGTCATATTAACTATCCTAATGAATGTTCCATTTTGAGTCATAATGGTTTACCTCTTTTATATTATCACCATTCTTGTATCTATGATATTGCATTGAGGATAGATACTTTAAGTTCAAGTTCCCTTGTTCAGCAGCTCATAATTTCAGAGATAAAATGGTTTGGATACATTTAGATTAGCTAAAGGAAGTTTGATTTTATGTTCTGCTGTGTTGATTACTTAACTTAAATGATCTTCAGCAATTTGATCTTCAGTCTTGAGGCTAGTCTTTATCTAAAATGTAGTAGTAGTGCCCTACTGTCTATCAGAATTAAGATTCTCGATAAAGAATAAAGTAGTAGGAAGGGTGGAATTACAGGAAAGAGAAGCTGTGTCAGTATTAGTTAATTATTTATAGTAATCATCTAATGTGCAGCCATCCAGATGTACAAAAAATTGAATACTTTTAATAATTATTCCTTACAAAGTCATATCAAGAGAAAAACATGTTAAGTAACCAGTCTTTTGAATTTTTTAATGCTTTTTAATTTTCTTAAAATTTAATTTTTAAAAATTGATAGATAAAATTGTGATGTTTTCTTCTTTTCTTTTTCTCTTTCTTTCTTTCTTTTTTTTTCCCCCAGGGCTGAGGACCAAACTCAGGACCGCAATTGCGCTTGCTAGGCAAGCACTCTGCCACTGAGCTAAATCCCCAACCCCAAATTGTGATGTTTTAATACATGTTTAAATTATATAATGTTTCAGTAAGGTTGAACATATCTCCTGAAATACTTTTTTTTTTTAAGAGCGAAAATAAATTTTATTTGTTTTTTCTTCTGGTTTTTGTTTTTCCCACATTTAGTTGTGTATGTGGTACTGGGGTTTGAACCCAGGTCCTCGTGCATCCCAGGCAAGTGCCCTACTGCTGAGCTGCTGTTCCAACCCCCACTTATCATTTCTTCTTCTTCTTTCTTCTTCTAGAATCAGTTTTATTTATTTTTCCATCTGGCATTTGTTTCTCTGACACTTAGTTGTGTATATGGTACTGGGGTTTGAACTTGGGTCCTGGCACATGCCAGCCAAGTACTCCAACAGCTGACCCATTGCTTCAGCTCCCACTTACCATTTTTTTTTTAATGATACAAATATTCAAAATCCTTTCTGGCTTTTCTTTTCTTTGGTACAGGAGATTGAACCCACCAGCACTTAACCACTGAGACACACCCACACCCCCAGTCCTTTTTATATTTTATTTTGAGACAGGGTCTCACTAAGTTGCTTAGGGCCTAAGTTGCTGAGGTTGGCTTTCTTTTTTTCTTTTTTTCCTAAGAGAGAGAGAGAGAGTGAGAGACAGAGAGAATCAACTTTATTTAGTTTTTCACATGGCTTTCATTGCTCCAATACTTCATTGTGTATGTGGTGCTGGGGTTTGAACTCATGTCCTTTGCATGCCAGGCAAACACTTTAACCACTGAGCCACCACCGCTCCAGCCCCCTGAGGTTGGCTTTGAACTTGTGCTCCTCTTGCCTTAGCCTCCGGAGTTGGTGGGATTACAGGTGTGCGCCATGGCACAGGCTTTTCTAGCTTTTTGAAATATACATTACGTCATCATTATCTGTAGTCACACTACTATGCAATAACACTCCAGAACTTCTTACTCCTATCTAAATATAACTAGTACCCACTGATCAATCTATTCTTCCCTCCCTTCTCCTTCCCCAGCCTCTGGGAACCACCATTCTTCTCTCTGCTTCTGTGAGATCTTGAGGTAGGTAGTTGTCTTTTTGCCTAGTTTATTTTACTTAACATCGTGATCTCCAGTTCCATCCATGTTGTCACAAATAATGGAATTTCATTATTTTTAATGGCTGAATAATATCTCATGCTGTATATATATCACATTTTCTTTACGTATGCATCAGTTGATAGAACTGTAGGTTGTTTCTGTTTCTTGGCTATTGTGAATAGTGCTGCAGTGAACATGGTAGTGCACATGTATCTTTGACAGACCAATTTTATTTCCTTTGATATGTACCCAGAAAAAATAAAAATTAAAATTAAAAATGGTATGTACCCAGTAGTAGAGTTGCTAAATCATATGGTAGTGTTTTGAATTCTAATCCTTTTTTCTAGTTTGCTAAAGTAAGTTTTGAAGAAATGGTTTTATTTCAACAAAATGTTGTATTGCCAAAGTAGCAAATGTACAGTAAGATTAGTTCTTGTTTTTTTGTTTGGTTGTTTGTTGAGACAAGATAAACAAAGAAAAGACAGAATAAATTTTATTTATTTTTTCATGTGACTTTGGTTGCTTTCACACTTTGTCATGTATGTGGTGCTGGGGTCCAAACCCGCGTCCTCTCGCATGCCAGGCAAGCACTAAACCGCTGAGCCACTGCTCCAATCCCAAGTTTTCTGTTAATAACAGCTTTTCAAGTAGGCCTGTGTTCTATGATAGCTACTGGCTCTAAAAATTGGAGTCATAAATAGAAGTGTCACGGAAAAGTGTTTTATAAGAGCAGTAAAATGACTCATTATGAGCATGATAAGGAAAAAGGAATTCTACCCTGTTACAAAGGAAGTTTTGGGGGGAATTTGAGAACTTTTTAATTAAATAGTATGATAAAACATGTTTAAAGAATTTAAAATATCTTATTATGTCTTTTAGGCCTACCTTAAAATTTCCCATGTCTCAATGGACTCCTGAATATAACAAGCTCTATACCTTAAAAGTGGATATGAAGAGTGAGATTCCTTCTGATGCACCAAAGACACAGGAGAATCTGAAAGGGATCCTTCTGCATCCAGAGCCCATTGGGGCAGCCAAAAGTTTTCCTGCAGGTGTTGAAATGATTAATAGTAAAGTGGGGAATGAATTTTCTCACTTGTGTGATGAATCTCAAAAACAGGAGAAGGACAGGAATGGAAACCAGCAAGAACAAGAAAAAGGTGTTGTTGTGAGGAAAAAACGCAAAAGCCAGCAGGCTGGCCCTTCGTATATGCAGAATTGTGTTAAAGAGAATCAGGGAATATTAGGATTGAGGCAACACTTAGAAACACCAAGTGATGGTGATAATGATTCCTCCTTTAGTGATTGCCTTTCTTCTCCTTCATCTAGTCTACATTTTGGAGACTCTGATACTGTGACTTCGGATGAGGATAAAGAAGTCTCTCTAAGACATTCCCAGACCATTTTGAGTGGTAAAAGTAGAAGTCATAGTGCACGTTCCCAAAAGTGGCCTCGAACTGAGACAGAATCCGTATCAGGATTGTTGATGAAAAGACCCTGTTTTCATAGCAGTTCACTAAGGAGACTTCCATGCAGAAAGAGATTTGTAAAAAATAACTCCTCACAGAGGACACAGAAACAAAAAGAAAGGATATTAATGCAGAGGAAAAAACGAGAAGTGTTAGCCCGAAGAAAATATGCATTACTACCCAGTTCTAGTAGTTCCAGTGAGAATGACCTCAGCAGTGAATCCTCTTCCAGCTCTTCAACTGAAGGAGAGGAGGATTTGTTTGTTTCTGCTAGTGAAAGCCACCAAAACAATCCAGCTGCTCCCTCAGGTAAGAATGTTTTGGTAAAACAAAGTATCGCATTGTATTTGTACTTTTTTCCTTGTTTTTATGACAGGGCTGTGGCTTACAGCTTTTGTTACATTTAAAGAGAATATCAAGTTCTGTTGACTTTTAGTTTTAAATTCACATAAATTACCAACTAGAGTATTAAACTGTGAATCTAATTCCAAGATAACAAACAAAAAAATATTTCTAAGGACAAAAGTAAAGACAGTTGGTTACTTTGTTTTTAGATTAACCATTTATACCATTTTGTGCATAATTAGATTATATTTTATGATGAGTTGTTGATTTATGGTACAAATTTTTTTCCCTGTAGTAATTCTTTAGTATGTTTAACTTTTGTAAATACTTTTCCAGATATTTATGTGATAGATTTTTTCCTCATTTAATCAGAGCAGTTGTCACCAACAAAAGACTGCCTCACACACACACACACACACACACACACACACACACACACACACACATTTTTTAAAAAATAGGGACAGTGAGAGAGAGAGAGAAGCAGTTTTTTAATTTAGTTTTTCATGTGGCCTTCATTGCTCTGACACTCCATTGTGTATGTGATGCTGGCTTTTGAACCCATGTCTTTATGTATGCCTTAACCACTGAGCCACTGCTCCAGCCCTTAATATATATATATTTTGTTATCACACCATTCTTGTAGAATAAGTGTGTGCAGACCATCATGTATACATACTGTCCCATTTATATACCCATCCCCATATAATGCTTCATTTTTGTCATTGTAATTGAAAGAGTTATGTTGGAGTTAATATTGAAGAGCTAAGTCTGTGCTAAGGGAAATAAAGTTAATTTCTTTTGAAATTAGGGAATTGGAGTATAGGGAGAACTTTTCAAAGGACTAGGAATGTTTTCTAATACTGATGCAAAGTTTTCCCAGTTTTTCCTCATGTTCTGTTTGTCAGGGTCAGAACCTGTTAGTTTACTATTCATATGTGGCATCTTCCCTCTCCTCTCTCTCTCCCTCCTTATATATGACTACCTTTTTCATTTTTGTTTTTCTGTTCTTGTTAGAACCCCAAAATCAATAACCTTGCTCTTACTTAGCCATATGTAGTTCATTTAAAAAAATATTTGAATATCTGTTTTAAGAAGAATTCATTGAAGGAATCATCCCCCTTCTTCGGGCTAGGCCTCCTCCCACCCTGGGGGACGTCTGCTCTGCTCCTGTGCTCAGTGCCCTATGCTCTGCTTTCTATGATTTCCTCAAAATAAGATCTGTCCACTATACTTTAAAAAAAAAGAAGAATTTATTGAAATCACCTGCAGTAATTGTTTCTTGAGGTCTCTTGAGAAAGGGAGGTGAGAAAAGGTCTTGTGTTGTTTATTTGTCACATTTTTCTCACATGGTCAGGATCTGAAGACTGGTGTTTGGAGAGCGAGCATTAGAGCCCAATTCTGCTTAAAATTAGTGAGTCAGTGTGGTTGGTGATGTGGAACAGAAGTTCTGAGGAGCTGATACTTCTAGAGGAATGAGAATATAGTAAACGATGTTTTGTTTCTGGGAAGGAAAGGATGCTTGTATTCTTAAGTATTCAAGATTAGTGTCAATGTAATTACTTTTAAAATCTTGTTTAATACTTGTTATAGTATTTTAAAAATCATGTTTCTTGGTGGAATTACATCATTTTTAACTACAATTTATAAATTTATTTTTTGGTTCTGGGGATTGAACTCAGAATCACTTTACCACTGAGCTACATCCTCAGCCCCTTGTTTAAACATTTTTTTTTTTTATAACTTTTGTTGTTGCTTTGTTTTTCCTCTACTTAGATGTGTATGTGGAGCTTGGAATCGAACCCTGGTTATTGCATGCTAGGCAAATGCTCTACCTTAGCCACCTTTCCAGCCCTTCCTCAGCACTTTTTTAATTTTTCAAGACAGGTTCTCACTAAGTTGCTGAGGCTAACTATGAACTTGAGATCCTCCTGTCTCAGCTTCCTGAGTTGCTGGGGTTACAGGCATATGCTACCACACCCAGTTCAACAACATTATTTTTAGACATTTTACTTAAATGTTTATTTCTAAAAACACAAATCTAAAAAGTTGAAATGAAGTGATGTTTTCTGGTTTTTAGACAAGTGTTTTGTTTTGAACCACTTTGTTTATAAATAAAGATTTAACGGGGGCTGGAGCGGTGGCTTGGTGATTGTGGCGCTTGCCAGGCATGTGCAAGTACACAGGTTCAAACCCCAGCACCCACATACACAACTAAGTGTCAGAGCAACAAAAGCCATGTGAAAAACTCAATAAAAATTGATTTTCTCTGTCTCTCTCTCTTTCTCTCTCACTGTCCTTCTCTCTTAAAAAAAAAAAAAAAAGATTTAATAATAACATTCACAGGGTGTGCAATTTTAAAAGTACTAAGAGAATAAAATGTAAAAGTTATCTCCTCTTCAAAGGTTCCAGTCTTTATCTGGAAGAAATCTGTTGGCAGTTTCTTGTTTCCCTCAAAATGTGTAAGCATATGCAAGGATAAATAAGTAATATTGGTCTCTTCCTTGATATGTTGTGTTATCTCATTTTTTAATGGTTGCATTGTTCCCTTTGTATGGATGTTCTAGAATTTAATTTAATCAGTTTTGTTTGTTTGTTTGTTTGTTTGTTTTAAAGAGATGAGAGAGCTGGGGCTCTCAAGAGTTTAGAGAGAGCTCAGTGGTAGTGCTCAAGGACCTGGGTTTGAACCCCAGCACCACATACATAACAGTGTCAGAAGAACTAATAAAGCAGATGAAAAAATAAAATTGATTCTCTCTCTTGCTCGCTCTTGCTTGCATTCTCTCTCACTCTCTATCCTTAAAAAAAAAAAAGATGAGTTAATTTTTTTATTTTTCATTTGGCTTCGTTATATATGAATAACTGGGAATTGAACCTGGGTCCTTGTGTGTGCCAGGTAAGCGTTCTGCTGCTGAGCCCCCTCTCCATTCCTTTAACAGCTTTTGTTGATGAATATTTGCCCCATTGAACAGTCTTGTACATACATTCTTGCACACCTGTATAAACATATCTTAAGGAATAATTTCTAAAAGTGTGTTAGAGGGCATATGTATTTAAATTTTTGTAAGCTGTTGTTACCAGAATGCCTTCTAAGGACTTTGCATCCAGTTCCTCTACTGTCCAACAGTAGATAATGATGTCATGATAAAAAAAAAAACACCTACTAGTATTTATTGTATATATATGCTGTACCAGTAATATTCTGCTTTATGTGTATTCTCATTGAATCTTCCCTGTGCTCTTGTGAGTTGGCTTCTGTTATCATTCCTCTCATATTATAGATGAAGCATCTGGAAAGTCATTTTAGAATAATTTATATTCAAAGTAAAAAATATGGATGAGACTTAGCTTTGTTATAAGAAATCTCGGATCTTTGAAACAATTGATTTCTTTAGGGCTTAGAATTTTCCCTCTAGACATGTTCAGAAGGCTTGCATTATTAGAGGTATTGCCATGTAAGATGACCTCCAAAAAGTCTTAGCTAATTTAAGTGGTAGAACTAGAACTTGAACCCAGACTTTCTTACTCCTTAGTCCAGTATGTTTTAGTGTGTGTTAGGATAGGGTTCAAATGTCTCAACCTTAATTAGATTTATCTAATAAATGTTGATATGATTTGCATAGATGCTTATTAGTTACTCTGGAGCTACTGGGACAGTGTTTTTCACACAGTGTATGTACATCAGCGACAGCAAACTGATAGAAAAAATGTTGTACATTTTAACTCTTTTGTAATATCTTAAAACTTTCTAAAGTACTACAATTGAAGATGATTTATTGGTTTTTGCCAACTCACCCAAAAATGAGTTAATTTAAGTCAACATTTTGCATTGTGTTACGAACATCAGTTGATTTGTTATGATTGCCCAGATTTCTGGGAAATATTTTCTCATGTTGCACCATTATTAATAGGCTTCTATATTTATTAGAGTTTTCTATTCGTGCATAGAAAGCCAAAATATGTCACTTGGCTATTTGGCTGTGCCTTGTTGTCTATTCAGTTATTCCCAATTATAGAATTATTTCCAGTTTGGCAGAGAATTTATATATATTCTTTTTGTTCTCTGATTGTTTTCAAGAACTTCACATACCTAAAAATAATCTAATAGAAGCAAGGTGTGAGAATAGATGTTCATTTTAGTGATTTCTGTGATCTCTTCAGTAAACCTCATCTGAACTGCTGCTTTACTTGTTTTTTTCTTGTTCTTTTTCTTTCTCTCTCTTTTTTTTTTTTTTGGCACCTGAGATTGAACCCAGGGACATTTATCTACTGAGTCACATCCCCAGCCCTTTTTTATTTTGTATTTTGAGAAAGGGTCTCACTAAGATGATGAGGCTTTGAACTTATGATCCTCCTGCCTCAACCTGAGCCACTGGGATTACAGGTGTGCACCACCACGCCTGGCTTAACTTTCTATTTTATAGCACTAGACCTTGAGTTTTCCAATTAATTGTAGATATGGGACTTCCTTAAAATTTTTAAACTTTTTAATTAATAAGTATTTGTCAGTTATATCTTCTCCAGGCTTATATGCTGCCAGTAAAAGAATCTGAGTATATCAGTCCCTTGTTTGCACTGTGGAGAAGAAATAATTTGGCTATATTAAAATAAAAACTTTAAGAATTACTGTTAGATCGAATATTTATTTAAATATGAAATGTTAAATAAATGTTGATGTAGAAATGTTGACTATTGTTACTCACATTTTCTGAAGATAATTTGTTTATAATTTTATTTGCACAGTTAAGTACCTTAGACACTGGTGTCTTGGTATTTGCTAAAATCATGTTTTTGCTAAAGTCTCAACCACAATTTTCTGAAGCATATCATCCTCATATACATTGTGTGGGATATAGTGCTTACTGACACCATGGATTATACTGTCACTGGAAACTTAATCTCAAATGACAGATACTTTTTTACCTTATGTCATAAAACAGTATTTATAAAATTTATCCCATAGCTGTTGATTTGTTTCTCAGGTGTATTCCATACTGTATTGACTTTTTCAGTGTTTTAAAAGTTTGTGTATTGGACTGGAGCAGTGTGGCTCAGCAGTGGAGCGCCTGCCTGGCATGTGTGAGGATCTGGATTTGGACCCCAGCACCACATACACAACTAAGTGTCAGAGGAACAAAAACAACAGATGAATAAATAAATAAATTGATTCTCCTTTCTCTCACTTTTCTTTAAAAAAAAAAAAAAAGCTGGAGTTTTGGCACAGTAGTCAAGTGCCCCTGGGTTCATTCAATACCTGGAACAACAACAGCAACAGCAAAAGAGTGTGTATAAGGTGGATACAGTGGTGCATCCCTATAATCCCAGAGGCAAGAGGATCACAAGTTCAAAGCCAGCCTCAGGAACTTTAGAGGGACTCTGTCTCAAAATTAAAACTTATAAGAGGGCTGGGGATGTGGCTTGGTGGTTAAGCACCCTGGGTTCAATCCCTGGTACTGAAAAAAAAAGTTTGTGTAAGCAGATAACAAACTCTTAGAATTATAAAGTCCTAATTGTAAAAATAACACTAAAAGAGTTTTTGTGATTTTGTCTTATGATTTTATATAAAAAATTTCAGACATACTAAAACAGAAGTATGCACTGAACTACCACGTACTCATTATTTCATATCAGTTGCTAACCTCCTCCCATTCTTAAGTTTGTCTCTTATTTTTCATTTTTTTAACATATAAATGAAATCATAATATATGGTCTTTTTTTCTCTTTTTTTTATACTCGGGATTGAAACCAGGGCTGCTCCACTGCTGAACTGCATCTGTAGCCCTTTTTGATTTTTTATATTGAGACAAGGTCTTGCTTAGTTGTTGAGTCTGGTCTCAAACATGTGATGATCTTCCTTCCTCATCCTTCTGAGTCACTGGGATTACAGGCATATTTTAGCACACTGGGCTAATATATGGTCTTTTATTCCTGACTTTTTCAGCTAGCATAATTTTTTTGAGGTTTATCTTTGGATCAGTAGTTTCTGTTTGCTTTTATTAGTTCCTTTAATAGTGTTCTAGTGTATGGATATACCATATTTTATATGTTTTTTGTTGGAAATCATTCTAAGAGAAATAAATAGCATTTCACAAAATGACAATGCTGTTTAATTCTGTTTATTTGTGGCATCTAAAATAGTCGTAGTCTTACAGTCTTAGAAGCAGTAGAATGATTGGAACTGAGATAAAACAAGGTACATTCCAAGCAGTTACAAATGTCACTGTATATACTATAGCCAAATATAAAAAGTGTTCTTCATATATATAAGAATTATGTCACTGTATTTGGGTTTTTTAGTAACAATATAGGACCCAGAAGAAAGGCAAGGGATCACGGGACGGGAGGAGCGAGATAGAGGGGTGTGTGTGGGGGGGTGGATATTGAACAAATTGTATTGCTGATTTGTGTGCATCTAGGAACACACGACAACTAATCCCATCATTATGTAAAACTCTAATGCACTAATAAAAATATATATAAATATATATATAAAAGACAAAACAAAAAAGAAGCAGTAGAATGGTGATGGTGCTATGGGGTTGGGAAGGGCATGAATGGATATACTTTTAGATTTTGCACAATGAAAAAGTTCTAGAGATGTTTCATAACAGTTTAAATATAAATGATATTGATCTTAAAATGGATAAAATGGTTAAAAAACAAACTTGTGTTGTATTTCTTGTTGGATCTTTTAAATTACTGCTCCTTTGACTTATAGTCGTGCCTAAAATTTATGAAGTTATAGCATCTTTGACTGTTATCCAAAAGAAGTTATACAATTCTCCTTTCCCTATGAATTTTATAGTCTTCAAATCAAAAAAGTCAAAATTTCTGCCTTGTAGTTAGTTAATAAACTGATGCTCTTTAAATATTTGTCTTTTGTTTTTAGGAAGTATTGATGAAGATGTTGTGGTGATAGAAGCTTCCTTCACTCCCCAGGTCACTGCCAATGAAGAAATTAATGTTACCTCAACTGACAGTGAAGTGGAGATTGTAACAGTTGGAGAAAGTTATCGGTGAGATTTTAATTCCTAGTTGTGTATTTGAAGTTAGTTAAACTTATTAGCTCTACAGATAATTTTTTTTTTTTCTTAGAGACCTAGTTTCCCAGTTTGGGTATGCCCATACTAGATTAGTGATTTTCAAACCAGGCTATGTTAGACTTATCTGAGAAGATTTTAAAATAAAGCTATGTTGTTGCCTAGACACTATAGAACCCAGTCCAACTGAACTAGAATTTAGGGCTTAGATTTTTTTTTTAAAGAGAGAGAGAGTGAGTGAGTATTTTTTTCATCTGCTTCTCCCCCCCCCCTTTATTTATTTTGTGTATGTGGCACTGGGGATGGAACCGTAGACCTCATGCATGCCAGGCAAGCACTCTACCACTGAGCCACCTCTCCAGCCCATGGCTTAGAATTTTTTAAGGCCCCTTAAGCGTACAGTGAGACCTAAGAGTCATTGCTGTAGATGAAAAATAATTTTAGTTCGTGTTTTACAAAATTGTATTTGTTTTATGATAAAGAGAATTCATGAAATTCTTTGAAATATAAATGTGAATAATAACATAAATAATTGGAATGGTACCAAAATTTTTTTGTGGCACTAAAACTTTTTTTTTCTTTTTCTTTTGCCATACTGGGGGTGAATCCAGGGGCACTCTATCATTGAGCTATATCCCCAGCCCATTTTATTTTTTTGTTTTTGAGACAGGGATTCAATAAGGTGCCAAGGCTGATCTTCAACTTAGGATTCTTTTGCCTTTGCCTATCAAGTAGCTGAATTACAAGCATGAACCCCTGCACATGTTGGGGATAGTTCTAAAATTAAAAATGAAAGATAATAGTAGGGGGCATTGATGTAAAAATAGCCCTTTCAGTTACATGACTTTTTTTTTTCCCTGCTGTGCTGGGGATAGAACCTGGGGCCCCTGTGCATGGTAGGCTAGCACTCTACCTTTGAACACCGACCCCAGCCACCATAGTTATTTTTCTGTCATTACCTGTTGTCACTGGTTAGCTGGCCCTTCCTATTAAGAGAGTACTTTTGTGTTTCAGAGTCTTTCATATGAAGATTTAATAGTTGTCACTAAACAGTGGCCACTAAGACCTGTGTGAAAACTGTCTTTAAACACCATGATTTTTGTGGTGCTCCATCCAGTAAAGTATTTGGAGTTAGGACATCTTATGAAGCTTTCACAAAAGTACTGCGAAGTGGACCTGAAACCTTCTTATTAATAGCTTTCCTCCAGACATAATGGACACTCTCATCATAGACTCTTGGTTTCTCAGTATTTTTTATTTTTTATTTTTTATGACTGAGGAACAGTTAGGGAGATAATCAGTTTTATTTAGTTTCTCATCTGTTTTTTGTTGCTCTGACACTTAGTTGTGTATGTGGTTCTAGGGTTCAAACCTGGATCCTTGTGCATGTGAGGCAAGCTCCATAACTGCTGAGTCACCTTCTCAGTAATTTTGAATGATGAGATTTCTCATCATATAGAGTCTTTTTATCCTTAGACACTGATTTACCATGATGCCTTAAGTTACACAACTATTTCTGATATGTGTTGTCATTTTTAAACAATGTCTTAGGAATTAACCTTTATGCTCCTATTTCTTTGAGAATACCATTTTAAAAATTGAACTCTTTTTAATCTCTTGGACTTTATAATTATTAAGTACGTTTTCAGCCTCATTTGAATGAGGTTTTCTGAGTTTGCAAACTCACCACCCTTGATGACTTTGTGTATTTATTGATGGATTTGGCTGAACTTTTTCATACACCCAGACCACAGCTTGTACCAGTTTTACATTGAGTTTGGGTAGGAGGCAAAGCAGACTGCATAAGCCCTTGGTTTTATTGGCCCCCACCTTTTAAAAAGCAATTAATTTTTTCTCCTGGAGCTTTAGGATTGCATAATCTGCACACTGTCCCTATATACAGTCAATCTAGAATCATTATAGTCATCCTTTAAAAAGTGATTATACTATACCTGTAAGTAATTTAGAATAATACAGTGCCATACACTTAAAAAGGTTTTAAACAGATTGTTTAGGATTTATGATCAGATGCTTTAAAAGCACAAAGCAGCTGAAATAGTGATGTTTCTTATGGCTGTCAAACTAATAAACTAATCATATCCTTACCTGTGCTAACTCCAGGATATCTCTCTGGTGCTTATTTATTTGTTTGTGTTCTCTTAAGACAGTACCAGAAGCTTAGCTTCATTTAAGGTTCCCAAAAGGTTTTACAAATCTGTCCTGGGTTAAACATACAACATCATTTAGACATAAGTGTATATTGTGGTTTTTTTATTCCTTTATTTATGGTAAATAATTTAGAGAGTTATCATATAAGGGGTAAATAATTATAATCCAGGTCGATGGTCAAAATAATAATAAAAGAGAGCTGTGTTCTTAAAACATAATCTTGTATTTTATACTATTCATTAATGAAACATAGTATTTCTTTTTCTTTTCTTGTTATTGGGGATTGTACCTGGGAGCACTTTAGTGCTACGATTCATCCCTGTCCCTTTTTATTTTTATTTTTTTATTTTGAGACAGAGTCTCACTAATTTTCTGAGGGTGGCAGTACTCCTGCCTCAGTCTCCCGAGTAGCTGAGATTATAGGTGTGTACCTGGCTCTCACAAAACTTAATTTTTTTGGTTGATTGGTGATGCACTCATTCAGCAAAGTTTGTTAGAGTGACATTCATTGTACTAGTCATAATTTTTGGTTTTATTTCCATTATTACGTTGGAGAGCTCCTGCATAAGAAATTGTTTTGTAAGAAAGATTTATGTGGGGCTGGAGTGGTGGCTCGGTGGTTACAGGGTTTGCCTGGCATGTGCAAGTACATGGGTTCAAACCCCTGCACCCACATACACAACTAAGTGTCTGAGCAACAAAGGCCATGTGAAAAACTCAATAAAAATTGATTCTCTATCTCTCTCTCTCTCTCACTGTCCTTCTCTCTTTAAAAAAAAAAAGTGTTTTTTTAAAAAAAAGTTTATGTATTTCTGGGGTGACTAAATATATTTTTGTATTTACTAATTTAGTATTGATGTCATTTAAGGTCTCGGTCAACCCTTGGACACTCCAGATCTCATTGGAGCCAAGGTTCAAGTTCTCATACAGGTCGACCACAGGAGCCACGGAACCGCAGTAGGATTTCTACTGTTATACAGCCCTTGAGGCAGAATGCTGCAGAAGTTGTGGACCTTACTGTTGATGAAGATGGTAAGTTGCAACAAAATATCTTTTTTTTTTTTTTTTGGTGGGGCTAGGGTGGGTGTTAACAAGGGATTGAATTTAGGGGTTTTACCACTGAGCTACATCCTTAATTCTTCTGTTCTATTCTTAATTTTGAGACAGGGTCTCACTAAGTTGCTTAGGATCTTGCTGACTTGCTGAGGATGACCTTAGACTTGTGATCCTCCTGTTTTAGCATCCCAAGTTGCCGGAACTAAGGCGTGTGCCAACACGTCCAGCAAAATATGTTTTTTTATTTTTTGGTACTGAGAATTGAATCCAGGGATGCTTTACCACTGAGCCATATCCCTAACCCTTTTTTATTTTCAGATAGAGTCTTGCTAAGAGGCTGAGGTTGGCTTTGAACAGAGTCTCCCAAGTCACTGGGATTATGGATGTGTACCACTGCAGTTGACTAAAAATGAAATGTCTTAAGCAACAATCTTATAACTAGGTGGTTGAAGGGCAAGAGGAGTGGCTGGACAATTAGAGCGCTTACCTGTCATGTGCGAGGACCGATGTTCAAACCCCAGCACCACATACACACATACACCACATATACAACTCTTTTTTTTAAAGAGAGAAGGACAGTGAGAATCTATTTTTATTGAGTTTTTCACATAGGTTTCGTTGCTCTGACAGTTGTATGCATGGGTGTTGGGGTTTGAACCCGTGTACCCGTGTACTTGCGCATGCCAGGCAAGTGCTGTAACCACTGAGCCACTGCTCCAGCCCCTGCTCTCCCTCTCTTAAAAAAAGAAAAAGTTAGGTAGTTGAAATTTAACTCATTAGTAATTTATTTTTTATTAAGTACTGATGAATATTAGTGTTAAAAATTTTAATCTGCCTTATTTGTATGTTTATTTTTTAAATTAATAAATACTTTTTTGAAAATACATACAGGACTGAAAAATGAAGTTTAAATAGATAATAATTCCAGTGGGAGGCTGAAGCAGACGGATCACAAGTTCAAAGCCAGCCTCAGCAACTTAGTGAGGCCCTAAGCAACTTAGACTCGGTTTTAAAATAAAAATAAAATGCTGGGAATGTTGCTCCGTGGTTAAGTACCCCTGGGTTTAATTCCCCGTACATGCCCCCCTCAAATCATAGCTAATATATATTAATTGATCGCTCTATGTTAAAACATCATATGAAATATATGTGTGATCTCAGTTCATCCTAACATTTCTAGGAAGAAAATTTTGTTACTTTCCAACAGTTTTACAAATGAAAAAGTGGAGACTGGTATAAGTAAATTATCTATAATCATACTGTAATGGTGAAATTAGAATTTCTGTCCACGCAGTCTGACTTTGGAATTCACATTGTGCCAGAGACTGTGCAATTTGTGTTGCCTGTGTAACAGGCACACCAGAAGTATTCTTGTTTTCTTTTTACTCTTTTTTTTGTGTTTGATCAGAGAACTTAGTTGTTACCTAAAAACATTGATAACCTAATTACATGTGTATAACAGTTTTTAAATGCAATAATATCTTACTCAATTTGATCTTGCAGATTAGCTTTATGAAAGGTTTATTAGATATTTTACTTTCAAGAGAGTTTGTATTTAATGTTTACTTATTTTAGTAATTATCAAGAAGATGTTATTTTAGATTAAAATATAACCATTATCACTCTGCTACAAAATGCTAAGTAGACAAAAATTTTGTATTTTATAGAACCTACTGTAGTACCAACCACTTCTGCAAGAATGGAGTCACAAACTACTACTAGCGCTTCCATTAACAATTCAAATCCATCTACCTCTGAGCAGGCCTCTGTTACTGCATCAGCTGTCACCAGTAGCCAGCCTTCCACAGTATCAGAGACTTCTACTACTCTTACAAGCAATAGTACAACTGGTACATCTTTAGGAGGTATGTAGAACTGTGAAGGAAAGGCTTTTGTCATACTTTGCTAGGAAAAAACCTTTTTAAGTGTAAGATTTTAGTTGTCTTAGCAATAGTGTATATTTTTTTTCCTTTTCTTTAAGTACTGGGATTTGAACCCAGGGGCACTTATCCACAGAGGTACATACCCTTAGCCCAGCAAGAGTGTGTTCTTAAATTTTAATAAACTTCATATGTGATTAGAATAGTGTTTATTAGAATTAGACTATGATTTCATATTTGAATTTGTGTGCTGTATGTGACCAAAGTATAGCACAACTAAATAAGCTTGGGGAAGAGTAAATCACTGACACCCAAACACCTAAGCAATGAAAGAAAAGCTAGGTAAGTTGGACTTCATCAAAATTTAAAACTTTTGTTCATTAAAGGACTATCAGGTTTATGAAAAATATTGTACTGAATGTAAGAAAATTACTTAAAAACCATATATTTGGATGAGGGTTCTAGTATACAGAATATGTAAAGAATTGTAAAAATTTAACCAAAGCCATCAGTTTAAAAAAGGGCTAAAGACTTGAATAGACATTTCTCCAAAGCAGATACACTAGAGACTAAAGAATCAATCACATGCTGAGATGCTCAGCATCACCATTTATTAGTGAAATACAAATGAAAGCCACCGTGAGATACTACTTAACCTTACTAGGGTATCTGTAATTTAAAAAGAAGAAATAAAAATAGAATAACCAGAACTGGTATGATGTAGAAAAATTGGAACCCAGAGCTTTCCTGGCATGTGTGAGGACCTGGGTTCAAATCCCAGCACCACATACAAGTAAGTGTCAGAAAAACAAAAACCAGATGGAAAATTAAATAAAATTCACTCTCTTTCTCTCACTTTCACTCTCACTCTCTTACACACACATAAACGCAAAAATTGGAACCCTTGTGAAGTGCTACTAGGAATGCAAATGGCATTGCTACTGAGAAAATCACTCTGGTGGTTCTTCAAAAAGTTAAACAGAGGGGCTGGAGCGGTGGCTCAGCGGTTTCGGCGCTTGCCTGGCAAGTGCAAGGATCCGGGTTCAAACCCCAGCACCATGTACACAACTAAGCGTTAGAGCAACGAAGGCCATGTGCAAAACTAAGTAAAGTTATTTCTCTCTTTGTCTCTCTCACTGTCCCTCTCTCTCTAAAAAAAAAAAAAAAAAAAAAAAGTTAAACAGAGCCCAGTGCAGTGGCGCATGCTGTAATCCTGGCCTTGCCTGTAATCCAGCTAATAAGGGGGCAGAGGCAGGAAGATCACAAGTTGGAGGCTAGCCTGGGTAGCTTTGTGAGACCCTGTCTAGATAGATAGATGATTGATAGGGAAGAAGGACAGACAGGGGATGTTGCTTAGTGTAGAGCACCTCTGGATTCAACCCCAGATTTGGGGGGGGAAAAAATCTAATAATTTCACTTCAAGATTTATACCCAAAGTAGTTGAAAATGAGGGTGGCGGTTTTAATTTTTTTTTTTTTCCAAAGAGAGAGGGGCAGTTAGAAAGAAAATCCGTTTTACTTAGTTTTTTCATTTGGTTTTCGTTGCTCTGACACTTCTTTGTGTATGTGGTGCTGAGGTTTGAACTCACATCCTTGTGCATGCAAAGCAAGCAAGCACTGAAACCTCCACCACTGCTCCAGCCCCCTTTAAAGGTTTCTTAATATTGTCACTACTGTTTCCAGTTTACAATTTAGTGAATTTAAAAAGTTAAATGCCTTGTTCAAGGTCAGTAATAATCTTCTGAGACAAAGATTTGAGGTTTTCTCATTTATTCTCTCTTCTGGTGGCCTTATATAGCCTTATTCTTAGCTACATTTTATGTCACATAGACCCAACTTTATTTCAAAATTGTCTCAAAACTTTTATTTATGTAAAGTCTTTAATTATTTATTTCAAGATCTTTGTTTATTCACAACTCACATTTAATTTCTTAGGTAGTAACTTCTCTACCTAATAAGTCCTGAATAGCCCTGTCTTGATATTACTCCTTTCTGATGACTATCTTTGAGATGGATTTGCTCATGTAGTATTTCTTTACAATCAGGACAACCTTGGTCCAGGCCAAATTGTTTGTTTTTCTGCATAACCCTGATAGAAGTCAGTACAGGCAGTAAGACCACATCAAGGATACTGTTGTATTCTGGTTTCTTTATTTTCTTGCAATACACATAAAACATCAGTTTAACTATTTCCCCCATAACTTGTTCTCTCCCCCTTTTTACAGATTTCCAGCTATGAATCACATAAACCATCTAGTTTTGCTGTTATACAAGTGCCTAAATGGTGCCCATGAAAACCTTCTATAACAAAGCAAATTGGTGCCTCCTGTTTGTAGCATCTGGTCTTGGACTTTCAGTAGTAAATCACCGTAGTGTTATATTTCTTAGTTTCCTTTCCTTCTCCCCAGAGGCTTTTCTAAAACACACTTTTTCTCAAGTCTTTCATTCCCCAGGGGGGAAATAAATAAATAAATGAATAATTAATAATTCCTGTAGCTCTCAATGCTTCCATAATATCTTGTATATCTACACCTGTTCTCCTTTCCTTACTACTGGTCTCCTAACTCCTTTCCTGGCCCTTTTAATTCTTTTATCTGTGCTTTGTCTCTTAGCTCTTCTCTTGTCATTGCTTTAACAGTTATGTTCTCTATGTCTTTAGCAACTTCTCTGGTCCCATTTCTTAGTGCACAGACAGGTATAGTTATATTATGTTGTGTACACACTTGAAATGGATTTTCTTCATCCTAAACTCTTTCCTCTAATGTGCTTCTGAGTCCTTTCAAAATGAACAAATGGGCTGGAGTGGTGGCTCAGTGGTTACAGCGCTTGCCTGGCATGCGCAAGTATGCAAGTTCAAACCCCAGCACCATGTTACACAATGAAGTCTCAGAGCAAGGAAAGCGATGTGAAAAACTAAATTAAAAAAAATTTGACTCTGTCTCTCACTGTCCCCTCTTTCTTTAAAAAAAAAAAAAAAAGTGGAATGAACAAATATGTTCTTTAAACACCTGATAATAATCTCCTTTTCATGTTCATTTTCTTCCCAGATCTGTTTTTATTCCTTTTCTCAATGGCCCGTCTCATAACTGCAGGTGCTTTTTACCTGTTACCAATATGCTGATGATTCTCCATGTTTCTAGACCACTGTTTTGTTTTAAATTTCCATATCCAAATACCTCTTGAATATCTCTCTTGGATAATAGTGTACTAACCTCAAACTCAGGGTTCTCAAAACAGCTCATTTGCTTTGACCTCTGCATGTACTTCTTATATTATACTTATAGAATATATATATTCATTTATTTAACAAATATTTATTGACTACCTACTGTGTTATCCAGGATTGTGCTAGGCACTGGGAACAAAGCATGTATTTTTTTTCTTGTTGGAGTTTACATTCTGGTGCATAATTGTTTACATTTTTTGTAACATTTCACTATGCTATACTTTTTTTTAAGTAAGAGAGAGAAAGAATGAGTTTTATTTAGTTTTTCATGTGGCTTTCGTTGCTCTGACACTTTTGCTGTATACGTGGTGCTAGGGTTCAAACCCGTGTCCTTGTACATGCCAGGCAAGCACTGTAACTGCTGAACTACTGCTCCAGCCCTTCTCTGTGCTATCCTTGAATCCAGTATATCTTTACAACTGATCAGTTTGCCTCTTAAGTTTTTTCCATGCTTGATAATGAGCTCCGTAGAGGCCAAAGAGCAAGTCTTTTTCTACTTGCTAAAGCTGTAGCCTAGGAGGTAGAGATCTAAAGCCATACTGTTAATTTTTTTACCACTTAAATACATGTTTAGCCTCAAGATTAGAGTCTTAAGTCCACTTGACTTCTTGAAGTTACCCCTCTATATGACACTAATTTTCTAGACTATTATAAGACACACTTTATTTTATTTATTTTTTTTTACTATTAGAGTCTTATTTTTTATATTCAATTGGTTCTGACTTTAGATGCCAGAGGAAAGGAAAGGATGTTGGCAGTTAGTAAGACTCAGCCAGGTTCCCTGAGTTGTATGGTTAGTGTCTTAAGAAGTGATATTTTAAGTACATAACAGTATGCTTTATGTGGGAATGATTTGTAGTTTTAGGGATTCATGGGATTCAGAAAATTCCTTGCTTTGTAGCATGTAATGGAAGAATTCATATGATATTTTAGAATTTTTACAATGCAATTTTTATGGTAGTTAATAATTATAACCTAGAAAAATATGATCAATATGATTCATACATAATGATAATTTGTAAATGTGAATTTCAAGAATTTAGACATTTAGGAAAACCCAGTGAATACCACTGCTCAAAATTATATAAAGTGTATGTTAAGATTTTGGCTCGATGACATTATTGTTTATAAAATTTTAATTTACCAAACATTTGTTAATTATTTATTCTTAGTATTTATTTTTACACAGTAATATTTGATGATTCGATTATTCTTTGCATTTTCTGTTTCAAGATGACACGAGGAGAACTACATCTAGTGCTGTAACAGAAACTGGCCCTCCTGCAATGCCAAGGTTACCTTCCTGCTGTCCCCAGCACTCACCGTGTGGAGGGTCGTCACAGAATCACCATGCATTAGGACATCCGCACACAAGTTGCTTTCAACAGCATGGTCACCATTTTCAACATCACCACCACCACCACCACACTCCCCATCCTGCTGTCCCTGTTTCTCCTTCCTTTAGTGATCCTACTTGCCCTGTGGAAAGGTCTCCCCAAGTACAAGCACCTTGTGGAGCAAATAGTAATTCTGGTACCAGCTACCATGACCAGGTATGGAATTTTGGGTTAGTTTTTCTTCGCCTTCTCCTTCCCTGCTTTCCTTTCTTCTCTTAAAATGTGATGCCTTCAGGAGGAGGGGGCATAATTCTCTAATGATAAGTTTTATAAGCTAAGTCATTCTTGCATGCAGAAATGGCCTAATTTAATTTAGTGACTGTGAAATGTTTAAAATTTTTACAATTTAATTTCTTTCACATGGCCTAGATTATTGCAGATCATTGAGGGAAACGAACAAAAATATGGAAAATCAGAAGTGATAACCTAAAAATCACTTTAAATTCTGAAATGATTTTTGATGTTTTTAGTTAATGTTGGTGAATCTGATCTTTGGCATTTTATTTCAAATAAAGTGTTGAGAAGGTTAATAAGAAATTGGATAAGTCTTATAGATTTTTTTGTTCTACCACCTATTCTAGAGCTCACTAAAACTTCCAAGCAACTAGAAATAAATAGCTATCCCAGGTGTGAATTTGTAGCAAAGTTTTTCAGAAGCAGATGAGGTTTTTAGTTTTAGAGAACTGAAATATATCCCCTTTTTATTAAAAATATACATATAATTAAGTCATTTGGTTGATATTAGTTGAGTGCTTAAAATGTCAAATGATATTAAGTGAGTATTGATCGTATAAGTACATTAAGCCAGGTGCTATATATAGGCTAATTTAACTGTCTCTGTATAATTGTTCCATAAATGTGGGTGTTGTGTGCTGTGAAAATCTAAAGAAGTAATTTTTTTTTTTTTTGAGAGAGAAAAAATCAATTTTATTTAGTTTTTCATGTGGCTTTCATTGCTCCGACACTTTGTTGGTGCTGTGTTTCAAGCCCGCATCCTCGTGCATGCCAGGCAAGTGCCGTAACTGCTTAGCCACTGCTCTAGCCCCTCAAAAGAAGTAATTTTAGGGAAAAATTGTAGCTGCCATATAACATGATATGGAAAGGTTAATAAGAAAATTCAGGGGCTGGAGCAAGGTGGATCAGTGGTTGGAACACTTGCCTGGCATGCATGAGGACCTGAGTTCAAACCCTAACACCACATATACAACTAAGTGTCAGAGAAACAAAAGCCAGGTGGAAAAATAAATAAAATTGATTCTTTCTTTAAAAAGAAAAAGAAAATTTAGAGTATGTGCTTTTCTGTATCACCTGACTTTTCCTATAGTACCTGATTCATCTTTTTAAATTGTGATGGCTATTTCTTCTAAGTTTGACCAATTAAAAATAATTAAGGAGGCTTATTCCCTTAAAAAAATGAAGCTAGGTACAATTATCAGAAAATTTGGAAGGGTTTTATAGAAAATACGACTGATAAAATTTTAAATGTTTTTGGTTATGGTAACAGTTCAAGGTATTAATTGATTGTCTGGACCTGTCCCCTATCTTGGGTTGGGTATGTGGATGGTAGCATTAGAAAAAATTTCAGTGCACTGAATGAAAGGGCCTGCTGTAAAGTAAATCTTACTTTTACTAGAAATTTGAGTTCAAAGGAGGCTTTATAAGAATTGTAGGAAAATGGTGCAAAAATGGGTCTACCAGCTTATCCTGCGTTTGTTAAAGAACTGTTAAAAAGATGAGTCTGTCATTCACAGAATTTTCTGTTGTTGAATTAATAAATAATACAGTTGGTTTGAGAGATCAATTGCATACACAATATTTTCTTTCAGCATGAGGAAGTTACGGGTAGAATATCTTTTCCAATTCTGTTTAATGTAAAATAAATGTAACCAGCTCTAAAAAGAGGTTAGTTGGACTACAAATAAAGCTTGAGAAGAATCAGCAGGACTCCAGGCATTCTTTTTTTTTTTTTTTAAAGAGAGAAGGACAGAGAGAGACAGAGAGAATCAATTTTTATTGAGTTTTTCACATGGCTTTCGTTGCTCTGACACTCAGTTGTGTACGTGGATGCTGGGGTTTGAACCCGTGTACTGACGCATGCTGGGCAAGTGCCGTAACCACCGAGCCACCGCACCACCGCTCCAGCCCATTCAGGCATTCTTGATGAGATATAATCTCATATAGTCTCCAGTTGAGACTAAACGTGGGCACAGCAAGAAGTTAAGGAATGGCAAACGCAAACAACCAATCTGAGGAATTATGATTGCACAGAAGTTAGGCAAAGAAAGTGTAGGCCTATAGTCAGAGAAGTCGTATTGAGAGCCTTTATTACTCCCTTACATATGACTTTCTCTTCTGAGCAATAATTGTATGATATATCCTTTTATATCAATGTAAAGAAATATTTCCTATCTGTGAACCCATCTTGCTTACCCTCGCTTTTCTTTCTAGAATAAGAATTGTGAAGAAGAGCGTTCTCTCTGTTTTTAAAAGAGGGGGGCTCTTTTAGTGTTTACTTGTAATTTTATCCTCAGTTCCTCCTAGGAGGGTCTTCACGTTACTTTATTTTTGAGGTATGTTCTTAATCTCTGAATAGAGATGAAGATAAGATCTTAGGAAGCTGATAATCTATGCTATTTGCCAATTTTAGTCTTAAGTAATAGGGCAGTAGGGAAAGGATGTGAGTCATAAATTCACAGCCACATAGTACTATTCTTATACCCTGTTTACCTGAATTGAGGACATACATTGTATTTGCCAACTCAGTAGGAAGAGGTCAGACATTTACTTAATTGACCGTGTGCATGTAGTATGGAAGAGAGGGTTTTTGCCTTTTCTCCTTTACACAGCTTCTCCTGTATCTTTACCCCACTTTTGTTTCTGTTGTCCCCTGAGCCTGGAGCCCATTGAAAATGAAAAGACCTGTATCATTCTTCTGAAGACTATTGGGTGACCTGGGCCTGTGACCCTTGCTTCATCTCTAGTGCCTCAGCTTCCAGTATTGAGCAGTTTGTATATAATTCATATGTAATATTAGATCTTCATTTCTTTTAATCACATTTTATAAACCACAACTATACTGAACCTAACAGTAGGCATAAACTTAAGAATACAAAGCAGCGATTCTTTTTAAATAATCTGCTTTACAGTAAAGTAATAATTCTAATTAAGATTTAAAAATATTAATAGATTCATAATTGTACATATTTATGACAAATGATAGTACTTTGATAGATATGTACAGTGTATGGTCATGAAATCAAGGTAATAAGCATTTCTATTTCCTGAAATGTATCATTTCTACTTGTTGAGAATCTGTAGTTATTTTGAAACATCATAGATTGTTATAGATTATGATTATCCTACTGTGTACTTTCAAGTGCTTTTGGGGGAAAAACAACTTATGCTTATGAATGGAGGTGGGTTCTATACTCTGGTTTATTTCCCAATTTAGTAATCAAGTCTTTCCTGCAAAATCATACTCCTGATAAAATGAAGCACTATCACCTATGTAATTTTAATTATTGGGGCTTTTTTTCTTGTTTTTTTTTGGGGGGGAGGGGTTTACTGGGGATAGAACCCAGGGATGCTCTACCACTGAGCTACATTCCCAGCCCAGTTTATTTTTTATTTTGAGACAGGATCTTGCTAAATTGCCCAGGCTGGCATTGAATTTGTGATCCTCCTGCCTCAGACTCCCAAGTCTCTGGGATTACAGGTGTGTGCCACCACACCAAGCTAATTGAAAATTTTTAATTGTTGTGTCGAGTGAGGCAAAGCTAATTTATGATTTAGCTTGAATAATTTTATGTTTTTTTTTTTTTTTTTGGATATTGTAAATTTTGTTTGCACTATTAAAAGTTTCTGTCAACAGCTTGCTAAAAGACAGTTTAGAAATTTGGGACAGATAAATTTTTAACCTACAACCTTAATGTTTTCAGTGGTAGGATGTTTTCTAAGGAGTCCTAAATTACTGGTTAAAATTTTGAGGTAAAGGAGAATATATTAGTATGATTTTAAAGTTTTTTTCTCTTTTTCTAAGATTTGGATAATGTGAGAGAAACAGACCTTAAAATAATATGCTAAACTTTTGTTCATCTTGTGGTGTGATCTTATGCTTGATTTTTAACAATTTGATTGTAGATATAAAACCACTGTTTTCACAGTCTGAGCTGTACAGTATTTTCTTGATGTTCAGTAGGTCCTCACACTAAGAATCACCATTTTCAAATTAATTAATTTTTTATTCTTCTACGTTGCATTAGGAGTACTTTTATAACATGAAATAATGTTTTGAAAAAAACTTTAGAAAGATAAAATATAGTTCCTCTTTATGTAGCAGGCATTGCCAGTAGACCTGAGCAACAGTGGTATCAGAAGTCATGGAAGTGGTGGTTTTCATGGAGCATCTGCATTTGACCCCTGCTGCCCTGTTTCTTCTTCCCGAGCTGCAATCTTTGGCCATCAGGCTGCTGCTGCTGCCCCGAGTCAGCCATTATCAATAGATGGTTATGGATCAAGCATGGTTGCACAGCCCCAGCCCCAGCCCCCTCCACAACCCTCTCTCTCATCATGTCGACATTATATGCCACCTCCTTGTAAGTATAAATTTAGTGGACAAAGAACCTAGAGGCATATAAATGAAGCATTGTACATTCCTCTGTGAAATAATCTTTTATTAATCCTAATTCATAAATTTTTAGTATTTATTTGGCTTAAGATTGGGGTGTATTTTTCCCATTTTAATAGCTGTGAAACTGAGGTACATTGAATGGCACCTTAGATTCTTATAAAAAGAAGTTTTAAGGAATTTAGACTTATTTTTTAGGAATAACTGAAGAAATATGAAAGTTTAATATAATATTAATTTCTAGGTACCATAATGTAAGAATTCTCCTCAAATGGTTAACTTAAAGCCGAAGTGAGAATTCCTTGACAGAGTGCTTTGCCATTTGGAAAAGGAATTTTTATACTCATTTTGTGCAGGCAGTTAAGACAAAACGAGGCATAACTTTTCTATAGAAATTGAAGTCCATTAGATACCTTAAGAAATGACAAATAACCTTAGGCTATATAACCTATTTAATATTTTGTTAGATCATAGTTAATAAACAAATGGAATCTTAATAACTTTGATCGTAAACACTAAAAATTTATACCAGGAGTAAACTAAGAAGTTGGCAAGGAAATTTGTCTTTTTTTTTCTGATGACATGCGAAGGATAATTTTTCAATTACATATCTTCTTGAATAATTTCTTCTACTCCAGTAACTTTAAAAATCTGTACTCCAAACACAGCTGGAATCAGCCCAGAATTTGTACTGTGAAATTGGTGATGTTAAAGTGTAAGTTGGAACATAGTTTTAGAAACAGAGGTAGTTTTCGCAAAGTATTAACCAATGGACAAAGTCTGTGTATGAACCCTGGTGTGATATACAGGCCCTGTATATGATTATTTTGTAATAATTGTTGGTATTCATCTTTAATTGAGTGGATATTCTTTTATTAAGAATGTAATGAGTGGTTTTCTTTCCTTCCTTTTAAAATCATTCCTTTTCAAATATCTTCATAAAATGTTTTAGACTTGATTGTTTTTATCATAAAAGTAATTTGTATACATTCTAAACTGTTCTAACATTACAGAATGTTATGAAACGAAAAATTAAAAGACTGTTCTCCCTATTTCACTAACATCACTTCCTTGGAGGTACCAACCAGCCTTTATAGCTTACAAAACTTCCAAAAATTTTTATTGTAAATACATGAATATTCATGTCTCTTCTAAAAGAAAAATACACATAGAATCAATTCAAGCTTATATTCTGCTTCTTTTGTTTTTCAGTTTAACAGTATATCTTGAAATATATTCCATATTAACACATAAAAATCAAGCTCAAGTGGGTATGGTGGTGTATGCCTATAATCCCAGCAACTCAGGAGGCTGAGATTGGAGGATCACAAAATTGAGGCCAGCCTCAGCAATTTACTTAGGCCCTAAGCAACTTAGTGAGACCTTGTCTGAAAACAAAAAATAAAAAGGGCTGGGGATATGACTCAATGGTTGAATGCCCCTGGGTTCAATTCTTAGCAGAAAAAAAGGAAAAAAAATTTGAGCTCACTGGTCTTTGCGTTTTTTCAAAGCCCTCTCTTCCTTAATGGATTTTGTTTTTTAAAAAATATTCTCATAATATTCTACTGTGTATTAAATTAGTCCTCTGTTGATTGATATTTAAATTGTTTGTAGGTGTTCATCTGTAGGATCAACTCCTAGGAATGAGGTTAATAAAGAAATAAACTTTCAAATATGTACTGTTAATTTTCTCTCCGAAGGGTCGTGCCAGTCTGTACTCCTTATTGGGGGTGGAGTCTGTGAATGAGGATAAGGGTAGTAAATTTGAATTATATTACCTTCTGTTGGAGACAATTGATTGATAACCCTGCTCTAGAGTTCTTTTTCTAAGTGAGATGTATTTATACATATATGCGCATATTCCTTCCCTCATACTTCTTTTCTACACCTTTCCAATATGCTTTTAGTTCATATGTGAAACAAACCTGTAATTCTTAAACACCTTTTCATTAAAATTGAACCTGGGAAGACAGTTGGGTTGCACAGAACTAGCTTTAAAATTGGATAGAGCTGAGTTGACCATCCAGCTCTGACTCATCAGCTTGGTGACTTTCTGCAAGTCATTTAATCACTATCCTCAAGTTCTTCACATTGGTAAAACAGGAATAATTGATTGGCTCTAACTTGTGAAGCTTTGACTCAAGTGAAAAGTTTCTTGTCTTTAGAAGTACATTTATACCAGTAATATTAATGCCATAAGAAAATGTGTTCTTGCTTTTGAAGTGTATGATCTTGATGAAGTGATAAAACTACTATCGTTAATGCTGTCATTTAAAATTTTATCTTATTAAAGTGAACTGATAAGGTTACTTATTCATCATTAAGTGATTGGTGTATGCTGTAAAGGTATAAGAATTTAGTGAGTATGATGTTAGAACAGGTCATAATATTGCATCTCCAAGTGACATGATGAACTTTTATGAAGCATTGTCAAGAACAGTTTTCAAAATTTTATGTGTAATTGACAATTGTAAATTTTATGCAGTTTTTAAAAACTAGCAAGGACCTATATAAAATGAAAAGGAAGGGAGGTAGTCAGAATGAAGAATATGTCTGTTCTCCTCTGGTTAGCAGTCTGTTTTAGTTAGATAATAGAGAATTAAAATGTTGCCTGAAGCTGGGCATGGTGGTGCACACCTATAATCCTGGTGGTTTGGGAGCCTAAGGCAGAGGATTGCAAGTTCAAAGGCAGCCTCAGCAATTTGGGAAGGCTGTCAGCAACTTAGTGATACCCGGTCTCCAAAAAAAAAAAAAAAGGGATGGGGGTGGGCTGGGGATGCAGCTCATGGTTAAGTGCCCCTGAGTTCAATCCCCAGTAGGAGAAAAGAGAGAGAGAGGGAAAAAAAAAGTTGATTGAAGAGTTAAATAAGTATTCATTCTGAAATAAAACTTAAGATTTTGTAATATTTGTGAATATTGTGTCTTGTGTATAATGATTATCAATATAGAAAACTTTGAAGGGAAAATGGAAAATATGCTGTGAAGTTAATAAAGCATAGTGACTTCTATTTTTATGACCTTAATTACTGAGCATTGTGCCTTGAAGAGAAAAGCATTAATTTGAAAATATAACTTTTAGAAAGTTGGTTTAAAAATTAGTTGCACAACTTGGATTGAGTTTAGCAAAGATTTTCCGTTATAAATATGTGCTAACAAGACTGTTTGAAAATATAGCTGAGGGAGTTATGGTACCTAACTTTCACCTCTGTTAAATGGAATAAAATCATTAATAATTCAAGAAAATCTTTCTGTAATGAAATTAGAGAACAGCCAACACTTAATATCAGATAACCAAGAATGTTTCTTAGTGAGGTGAAATTTGTACTGAAATCCAGGAAACTTTTTTTTTAATATGTCACATAGATGCAGATCTCTTCAAGAAAAAGGCATGACTATTCCTTAGAAATCTTTCAGTAGTTACTATGAAATATAAAGATTGGAGTGAAGTAATGAGAGGAACCATTATTTTAAAAAATCCTTTTTAATTGGTTCAGTATAGTCACACATAAAAGTAGAATTCATTGTGATGTATTTATAGTTGCACATCATCTAGTTTGGACAGTTTCATTCCTCTGCTCTCCTTTCCCATCCTTCTCCTCCCCTTTTAGTTCCCTTTCTCTATTCTACTGTCCATTCTTCTGTTTTCATGAAACCCTCTTCCCCCTTTTAAAATTCCTTATTTCTTTCTAGCTTCTCCATGTGCAAGAGAACATTGAGCCCTTGTCTTATTGAGTCTGACTTGTATCACTCAGCATGATGTTCTCCAGTTCCATTCATTTACTATCAAGTGACATAGTTTCATTATGGCTGAGTGAAACTTCATATTTGTGTATATATAACACATTTTTTTTTTCCATTTGTCTATTGAAGGACTCCTCAACGGGTTACATAATTTGACTTTGGGAATTTTGCCTCTTTAAATATTAATATGGATGTATCTCTGTAATATGCTGATTTTAGTTCTTTTGGATAAATACCAAGGGTAGGGTAACTGCTTTCAAAAATGGTTGTACTAATTTGCAGTTCCTGCAAATGATTGTACCTTTTTCTCCCACATCCTCAAAGAACCATCTTATTTTTAAGGGCTTACATCTGTAGCAGTTTCCTGGTAAATATGCTTGCTTCATCTTAATATAATTAAGGAAAAAATGACATGGGACATCCTTCTCTAAGGATGGGAGTAGCAGAGAAAAGAATATTTTTGTAGGTGTGCCCAGAGAACTTGCAGGTTCTTTTCTTCTCTGTAGTTCCCTAGAACCAATAACTTGTGTATTTTTTTTAAATAAAATTATAACGGTTATAATTTTTTATTTATGGGATTTTTTTAATGCCCCCCCTTTTTGTGGTTCTGGGATTCAAACCCACAACCTTTGTACATGCTAGACAAGTGTATATGTACTGCTGAGCTATTTCCCTATCCTACAGTTTGACTATGGAAAACCAGAAAACTAGATCAAAAAATAAAAAGTAGTTTGGAAAAATGTTTACACCCTATTCTGACAAAGTTTCCATTAATACAAAGAGTACTAATAAATCAATAAGAAAGGGTGAGTAATACCATAGACTAATAATATAGATAGATCTGAGGAGAAATATTAGTGGTCAATAAATAAAAGATTTTTCTGAGATTCACATTTTTTTAAAAATTTGATGCTAACATAGAGGTAATAATACATTCCTGGGTACTGTTGATGGATGTATTAATTATGCAACCTTTGGAAGTGATATTTTCTCAGCAGGTATCTGAATTTGATATTCTCTCAGACCCATAACTGCTTATGGGAATGTATGCTACAAAAATGATGTATATATACAAGTGTATATATACTTTGTGTATATATATGTAAGTGAATGAAAGTAAAACTATATGCCCAAACACAGCAGTGTATCCCTATAATCCTAGCTACTCAGAGGCCAAGGCAGGAGAATTGCAAGTTTGAGGCCAGCCTCCGCCATTTATGGAGAGAGACTATCAAAATACAAGGCTTGGGGAGGTAGCTCAGTGTTAGAGCAACTTGCTCAACATGCCCAAGGCCTTGGATTCAATCCCCAGTAGCACCCCCTTTAAAAAAGATTGAAATAAACTCCCCAAAACCTGTATTATTGACATGAGAAGATATCCAAGATTATTCAAAGATGAAAGCAGTCTATTTTGGGAATAGATTCAGCCACCAATCAAGTGTTCATGAAGAAGAAAAGAAGTCTGTTGCATGAATAGACTCAGCCACTAATAAAGTAGAAATTAGCTATGTTCTTATGTGTTTATAAAATAACAGTGTAAGCTCAACTGCATGGTGCCTATGTAACATACTTGATATCTTTTTCTTACAGATGCTTCTTTGACAAGACCACTTCACCATCAAGCTTCTGCTTGCCCACATTCTCATGGAAACCCCCCTCCTCAGACTCAGCCTCCTCCTCAAGTGGATTATGTTATTCCTCATCCTGTACATGCTTTCCATTCTCAGATATCTTCTCATGCAACATCTCATCCTGTGGCACCCCCACCCCCCACTCATTTAGCCAGTACAGCTGCACCAATCCCTCAGCACCTTCCTCCTACACACCAGCCAATTTCACACCATATTCCAGCCACAGCACCTCCAGCACAGAGACTCCATCCTCATGAAGTGATGCAGAGGATGGAAGTTCAAAGGAGGAGAATGATGCAGCACCCAACGTATGTTTTATGTTTTTAAAAAGAAAATCATGTTTGCTTTTTCTTGTTTCCGTTAGTCTTTAAACTATGAAAATTCCCCTCTTGTAATACTGAGGATCAAACCCTCAGCCTTGCAGCTGTTAGGCAGGTGCTCTGTCACTGAACTTCGCAAAACAATGAAATCTTTAGAAATGATGTAATAGCTATATTAAATCATTAGTTTACTAGGAAATTAATACTTTTTTTCCTTTTTTGAGGTTCTCAAGATTGATCCAGGACTTTGCAAATGCTAGGCAAGAGCAATACCATTGAACTATATCCCCAGCTTAAAAGTTAATTTTTTACCAAAAGTAGTTACCCTCTGCCTTATCCTGAATTTTATTTGTTTAAAAAATGACTTTCGTTTGAATGCAATCAGACCACTCTGAGCATATAACTCATGGTCAATTCTTTAAGCAAGCTAATCTCTTGTCTGTTTCTGAATATTCCATAATAAAGACTAATGTTATTTGATCCAGAGGAGAACAAAATCTAAAGATACCTAAGATTTAATTTGACTTATTATATGTTACTAAACACAGGGAAGAAAAATATTAATAGAATTTTCAAAAAGCTACATTGAGAAAGTCTTAACTTTATAATATTCTTCATCTGTTTTTACAATTATAAAACTTATAAATTAAAAAATATAAATCTTTGTATATAAGGACTTTTCAACTCAAAATTTATGAAAAATCTATAAGTGGACTGTTTTGAGAATTCTGAATATGAGTTTCTAATTTCAGGGCATCAGACTGTTTGTTTATTTCTGCCTGCCTGTTTTCATTAAGAAAGTTTTGTTGAAAAACAGCTGCATTTGTTCATCTACGTATTGTCTACAGCAGCTTTTACAATAGGAAGGCTAAACTGAGTAGTTGGAGCAGAGACCTGTAGAACTGCAAAAATGTACCATTTGGCCCTTTACATAAAATATTCACAAAATTTTTAATCTAATTAATGGTCTAGCATTTGT